>JARTUT010001801.1:0-142353 GCA_030674115.1 Micraspis discolor | reverse complement strand
ATTTTCCTCAGAATAACTAGAGTGAATTATTATCTCATTAAAATGTTATTATAACATCTCTGTGCTGGGTAGTTCCCAATAAAATAGTGTTCTGTGGGTCCTTGTTATTTCGATTCTGTTTTAAAACTGTCCACAGTTATTTGTACCTTTCTTAAAAAAATGTGGAAAATATTGTAAAGATAATTTCGATAGTTCGAAATTATTCAATTCAGTATGAAATGATTATGGTCAGAAAATACATTCTAATCTTTCTTGTTTATAAGCCTATAGCTTCAGTTTCAATATTGATTGAATTTTAATTATACATGCATCATAACAAACATTCTGAAATATTATAACAAAGTCAAATTCTATTATCTCCTACGTTTGTGAACCAGGTTGAATCGGCGTATGAAATAAAGATTTGAAAAAACTACAAAACAAATCTAGGAGACTGGGTTCGAAGTTTTTAAAACTCATATGAGTTTAATTTGAAGAATTTGGTTAGAATAGACATAATTTGACGAACCCTGAAAGTCTGAAGCTATAAAGAAACAGCTCTTCATACAGGCAAGTCTTCAATTTAGCAGGTCCTGACAGAAAAAACATTACCTATTTCAACGGTCATGAGAATATACCGAAGTACCTATGTGAGTGATGAAAATCTTTTTCTCTATTTATTATGGAATATTGCTCTGGATTAAATATTAAACAAGGTGCTAGACATCATTAATAATGTATACAGCAAATGGCAATTTAGATTTTGTAGTGAATGTAAGACAAAAATTGTTCAGTGATTAATTCTATAGTGTTTAGTGGTGGAAGCATAGACTGGAGAGATTTACCCAACCTTTTGTAGAAATATTTAATTAACAATTGAACAAATCTGATTATTGAATCATTTCAGCAGTCAGAGTTGAATTTGCAAAACTAGAAAATTTGGACGAAATTATATTGATTTAATTCCTTTCAACTTCAAATATCTCAAGAACGGTGCAATTTAGGAGGTGATATTTGTTTTTCATGCAATCTAGTCAATCTGCATAGTGGTAGTGAGGAACCCACAAGAAATGAAATAAATCTATTGATGCCAAAATATGCATGACTGTTATCGAAAACCTTTACTAGAGATCATTTCATTTGATATTTTCGTTTGAATATTGCAGGTCATATTGCGATTTCTTCATGAAATTGCAACACCTATATCTTTTGAACGGGGCCAAATTTGGAAAAATGATATAGAAAGAAAAGTTTTCTCCTGACGTCAAGAATCTATGGTTAAAATAAACGCAGTGGTCAAAGACTCACCCTGTATATTTTATTTCTCTACTATTCCTTCTTGAATAAACTATTTCTAGTCGGTCGAAAAAAATGGCTATTATTTTCTGACCCAAACGTTGTGTGGTGATAGGCGGTGAAATGGCGAACTGAAATCTCAATCGCTCTCAGCGCCTTTAGGCATTCCGAGAATGTCAACGCCACCAATCTATTTCGCAATTCACATCACTGGTTATGTATGTGTGACCGTCCTATAAACGTCTTTTCCGCCATCGTAATTTGTTTCCAATGTTCCAGATAAGCGTTAAACAATAAACTCCGGATCGTGACTGCGTGCCGAATAACGTCCTTGAGCAAATTGTCTTTTCCGGAACTGCCTAAGATGGTGGACGGTTTCAACTCTTATAAGCCATAAGCCAGAGGGTTGTAGGTTTATTCGTCGAGTTATTCGATTTTGATAGTTTTGCGCATCACAATCAGTTAACTGCGGCTGTTCTTGTGTGAATAAATCTTCGATTAAATCAGTGTTGATGTATATTTTTGAAACAAAGAATTATACGTTGATATCAAAACGTCTTAATCCTACGTGTGGATGCGTAATGCAGCGCATGATACACGCTACGGTAGACCGGAGAGAAAACTGTACAGGTATGCCTGCGCAATTCTGCCTCGTTTCGTGTGTTCGTTAGCAGCGACCGTACGGTCCCACTAGACCGAGTCGAATCTCGAATTAGCTCCGGCGACCAGTGCAGGCTTGAAAAACTGCGCGACACATGCTCCGGTCGACCTGCGCAGGTATACCTGTACAATTTTGCCTCTCCGGTCGACCGGAACGTGTATGCCCTGCATAAGATTTACAACAAGCGCGTAAAGGTTCCTGTTCTTTCGTCGGAGGTTTTATACATTTTTGTTTATATAAAAATGATTCCCGCGGTTTCCCATTATTTTGGATATTTAAATTACTAAGATAATATTATCTGATAATTCTACGGTTAATAAGTTTTGAGTTAAGTTTTAGGCGTACCGTTCAATGGAGTGATCTACTAGCCGGGATAATTAGTTATGAGGCACCCGCTAAGTAGTGAAATTCTACTAGATTTTCGCCGTTTTCAATTTCTATGAATGGTGCTCCCAATAAATCAAAAACTTCTCACGAACCCTTAAATATAATCGGAAACACAAACTGGTTCCCAACGATATTTATTCCAGAGCTCCAATAACTGAGCGCTGAAAATGCGTCAACTAATTAAATTATTGCGGATGGAATGGCGTGCTTTCTGACCACCATTACTGCCGTTAATTAATCGACAACGTGTGCGTTCCTTCGAAAATTTTCGATTGTGATGACGCGGACTGCCCGATGCGGAAACTCACCCGCGCGCCAACGTTGAATAAGGAAAAATGGCTTAATTAATGGATTAACTGGCTTAATTGGAGACCGAGATGCAGATAAGGCTTTTTACGATCCAGGTAAACGAATTACGTCTTTATCGCTGTGTTCGAAGTTTGTCGCACGTAGGCGTGTATGGCCAAAGATGCCTTACATGTTGGTGATCTATTTATACCGGGTGTCGCAGTGAAAAGGACAAATGTTTTATTTGCCATTTTGTCAGGATTTGCGTTATTTACTCTAAATCTATTATTGTTCCTTATAGGAAAGAATTGATGGAATCCTAAGGAAAGATTGATTTTAGATTATTGAGGGACCTCATAAAACACATCGGTAAATGAGACTAAATAGGAAAACAGCTTTTCAGCGCTAGTTCGAACAGGGTGTCTATAGATTCTTCAAAATGTTCGTATTTTTCGAATATTTCAGTAAAATTGTAGCAATCGTTTTGTTCAGACTAACTGCCGATCAATCAGTAGTCAAAATCGATTTCGGATAGAGAAATGATACTTGCTATGATATACAGGGTGCGTCAAAAGTCAGTTTACCGTTTTGCATATAAGGGAAAAAAGCAAAATTAATTGCGAATTAATTTATTTCCAGAAAATTAAAACATCAATAATTACTTGTGTCATCACATGATATGTTCGAATTATTTTCCCCCCTCTTCAACACACATGCGGCATCGGGTAGACACTGTAAAACAAATTTTACGAAAATAATTGCAGGGCAACCTGAACGCGGCGCGTCTACTACGCAGCCAATACTTACGAATTTACGATACAGTTTATTCACCATTTGTCTGGTAGGAACTTGCTTATTTGGAAAGCGCTGGCTATCTTCTTCGGAAATTTCAGCAAAATCTCCGTCAAGTTTTAGGTAAGAAGTGAGCAAACGTTTTTTCTTCGTGTACATCACAGCCATGGCAACGAAAGCACTGTAAACGAACACAACAACACTGCTACATACGGACAACTCAATTCCCTACGTTTCAGCTGTCTCCTTGCGCCCTAGGTGCGATACTGGTCGAGAATACGCACGTGCTTGAATACCAGACAGTGTAAACTGATTTTTGCCGCACTCTGTATATCAATAAGTACTCGCTTCGAAATCCGACAGAACCTTGTTTGAACTTTTGCAATATGTGGGCGACATTTAATAGATTTTTGTAATCCGGACAAATAGGCTTAAATGTTTTCACTTCAGTGACTTCAATTGTATATACATAAACCCAAATACTGATGACTCAATATTTAGGCTCAAATGGCTATCGCTAAAGAACTTATATGTAATTTTTTGATCGCTACGTTAATTTCTATTACGGATTCTTGAAGTGATGGGGAATATTTTTCACCTTCCATCTTTTCCAATTCTGTCCCATTGCAAAGTTAAAGGTGGTTCGAAGTTTCAATTTGGGCTATGCCATCACTGGATACATTTTGAGATTATACAGAAAAATCAGCTTTTGCGTTATTTTAGACCACAATATTTCACAGACATACTTGTTTTTGTAACCTGTTCCTTTTCAAGGCTCCAAAGTGTAATATTCATCATAAAACACATAAAAACAGTTTTAGGAGAATGCTACATAAATTTACATCCATAATAATTATTAATTCCCCTGAATATCATACTGAATTCCTTAGTTGGTGAATTACGAAAGAAAATCGATTTTGCCTCGGATTGTTACTGGCGATGAAAAATTGATTTATTTTAAGAATTAAAATTAAGAGTTAAAATTATATTTTAAGGATATCTCAAAGACCTCAGTAAAGCAAGTGTATAAGATCTGAATAGTGTGTCCATTTTGTTTCAAACCTTCTCCAAAACTTGAATTCATTTTGATAATCTATCACGAAGATATATAAAAAATCAATCTCGTCGTCCTATAGTTGAAATTAATTAAATAATTAATTAATAATTAATGAAATAAGTGTTATATCACAACCTTCCTCAACTATGGATGATGATTTCCCTTTGAATGGGTTCCGTAGCAGACTTCAAACATAAGAAGATCTGAAAAATCATCACTTGGACCGCAAGACCCGATTCGAAGAATCCTCCTTGCAGATTGGCGACAAATTTAGTGTATTACAATAGATTTGAATATAGAAGGTATTTCTAAGGACAAGAGTGACTACATTTCTAAAATAACAAAGGATTGTGGTGCTGAGATTATTCTCCTTCAAGAGACACATACGGATACTAAAAAAATCTTCGTTGAAGAGGAACAATAAAAGGTTATGTATTAATTGATTATCTAATTAGTAAAATTTATGGTTTAGCTTGTTATGTTAAAAATTCTTGATTCACAATATCGAGTTAATCCAAAAGGCTAATTTGAGGAAGTTTCTTTATCTCTTTCAAATTTTGTATTTTTGATATTCAGTTCTTTTTTTCTGCTTTTGTCTTTTTATTTCCAGATTCGATGTGGACACCTTTGAGAAGTCTCTGTTTCCATCAATAGAAGATCACTCTTTGAAGAAAGAAAAATCCCAAATATATTTCAGCCTATTTTTGTACTTTCACACTTAGGCGGGGAGCCAGGGTTTTTTTTTTTACGGGGGTTTTTTCCTAGGCTTTTATGTGATACGCCGAATTGTATGACACCCTGTCACTAACCCCTGATCTGTATGCTTTATTGTTTGCTAACGAAATATTGTAAGCCAAAGTTCAAAAGAATATATATATATATATATAGTTGAAATTAATGTAGTAGTCAGACTTACCCTGTATGGTGTTGCGAAACTTTTCGTCTATTTGAAGTAGAAATTTGTACATTATAGGGGTAGTTGCGAAATAAGTATCTGATTGTCCTAATTTTTTCTGTTACTAGTTGGTGTTATAGTTCGGCCTAGGACTTATGAACTGATGTAATACATATTCGATGGCTCAATCACATTCGTATGTATGGTATTCCTCATCAGGAAATTGACAGTTTCTGATTCCTTTTTATATCATTTTATCACATTTCAACAAAGAATTATACTCGCATTTCTTCAAAATTGTATATTTACTGCATCACGTATCATTGCTTGCTCGAGTTCTAGAAGGAATTCCTGAAGAATGTCCTACAGAAAGATCGCCTCAGATCGAGAATAATTAGCACTGTATACGACGTGACCATAGAAAAGTAGAATTTATGTTCAGACCCTGGGTGTACAGAGTCAATAAAAGCAAATAATCGAAGTCATCGTTTACATTCAAATGCTTATGGTCAGCTAATTATGGGATCGTGTCTCCTGCTATCGCGTAAATTAAAACGACGCCACCACTGAAAAAAAAAATCAGTGCGACCAACCTGATGCCATAGAATTTGATCGGGATGGTTAGCCGCTGCATAAATAACCGAAGGCTGAGTTTTATCGACATCTAAGTGGATCTTAATGCAGTAGAATTTAATTATCTCGAGGTAGTATCGTGCCTTTTACGGTTTGTTTGGAGGTTAGGTTTTGCGTAATTAGTTTGGTTGTTTCTTCCGCTAGATATTTTAGCATAATATAATAAATTCTGAATGTGCTCCTATTTTGAGAAGTTTGCAATTCAATTGAGTGTGTTTGAAGTCATAATTTCTGCACGGAAACCATCTGGAGATCAATTATATAGTAGAAGATCGAATCTAATTCGACCTCCACCGAAATGATCATAGATAAAATTTATCTTGTCTCATTTTGACAAATAAACTGACACTTTTCGAAACTTATCGATGTTCTGAAACGTCTACTTTTCGTCACTAGTTACGAGGAGTAAAATATTTCGCAACTGGTGTCTGGAAGTAAATTTCGACATTGATTATGCAAAAGACTGAATCATTGTAAGACTAAACTACTAGAACTAAGTACTTCTTCACCTTATGTCAATATAAGTGTATATACTACGATTAGCATACTTTGAAATTACAAGGCAATGGAGAAACAGTATGAAAAATAAATGAAATTCCTGTGAAATGAATCAATCTGATTAACTTTCAGACTTTGTAAGAAATAAATTGATAAAAAAATTGAAGGAACATAAGAAAAACAGTCATTTTACATGAAAAAACTCAAATAAGTTCATATACAACACTTCTCAACAATTAAAACAATTTATAGCTATAAAAATATTTATTCTATTCAAAAGCGGGTATTTCATATGATTTTTAACTTAATTGCCTTCTCGTACGATACCAAAAAAGTTTTAAGTGACTTTTCAGACTGGAGGTCTTCAGAATGTTGTTTCAATAAAGCTAGTATATTTGTATACTTATTGATATAAATATTTCTCCATAAGAACAATTATGTTCTCAACATCGAATATAAGTAGAATTGACTTTTAAAATTTCGGGAATTAAAACGGCCTCCTTGGGCGGGACCAGAACTTGCATATCCAAATTGCCGGTCTGGAGCTCTTCCTCGCTGCCACCAAGGACATGGGCCAACTAGGGGATGCGTCATTCCAATCGACATCAAGAATACTTTCATTCTAGAATTCAAATAAAGAGAAAGTGAGCCAAGGAACGTACCTTGGGGGAACACTAGCCAGAATAATTCTAATCTGGGGATTTTTTCGCGCTTCATAATTGTGTATTAACGTCTCGTGAGATATGACTTTGTTTGCACGGAATTCTTCTCGGAAGCTTCCATATTATTTTCTGGATTTGTACAGTATTATAGGTTGCTGAGAGATCGATGATTGCTGCTGAGATATTCTGTAATTCTTGGCATCTCACATGGATAAGGATGGTAATTGACTGGACCTGATCTGAGTAGCTTTGTGCTGCATGGAAAACTGTCAGCAAACCTGGTATTGTCTCCAGGATCTCTGAGGTTGAAAGTTTCTTCAGTAGTTCATATCATATGGATAGTAAGATGATTGGCCGGTTGCTTTTATCATTCCAACCACACACCCATAGGATACCTCGTTGCTTGGTATTCTACTTTACCCATTGACGGAAATGAATAGTTTTTAATAGAAATTTTCCTTTGCATCAGAGGTTGGGAACATGTATAACATTCCACGCAGTTGCTGGAGCAATGCTGCGAGCTCATAAGAGAATTTTATCTACTAAATCCACCTCTCTTTACAATATAGTTTGAGTTAAGTGGAGACTCATAAAACTGGTAGTGTGACTGCTAGAAACTTCCACAAGTCACATTCATTGGGTTATGGGAATGTGTCAGCCACTGCTAAGTCTCTCAGTTTTGTATTCTCACTCGTGTCTTAAGAACTTATGAAGACCTCTCACGTAATCTGCCACGTCTAGATCGTGAGAAGGTTTTGACCACTTCGTAATGAATCCCCAAAGCATTTTTTCCAGCATGGGGCCTTAGGCCCTGATCAATCGAGGATTTTGCTGAGGTAGCAATTTCTGTCAGAGCCCGTTCTCACTTATCCGATCAGTCTATTTTCCCGGTCCGTCTAAATAGACGGATGTGCCAGTGGCAGTAGTAATTTGTGAACAGCTCCATAGGAGCTGTTCACATTATGACTGATCCGGGAATAAAGACTGATCCGATTTATTTGACGGACATTTTGCCACTGCGATGATCAGTCAAAACGCCCGGATCGGATGAGTGTGAACGAACGTTCCGTCAAGACCATAGATGAATCTATGGTCAAGACTGAAGACGAGCCCGCTCTTTCTCGCGTCGCTAGTCTCATTAGTTGTTAGTGCCAGTGGAAAATGGACGTGGACGCTTGCGCGTTAATATCGCTAGTCGAAAATAAACCCGTATTGTGGGATAAAACTTTGGACGATTACAAATTAACTAATCGACGATTAGAAGCATGGCGTGAAATTTGCTTAATATTAAATCCTGAATTCGAGAAATTGGACGAAAAGGAAAGAAAAAATATGGTAAGTTAATTTTTTTATTCAATGCTATGTAGGTAGTTTCATATAGCTGTTTCCTGCCAAGGTATTGAACCAAGATCAGACGAGAAGTATTCAGCAAATGCTCTTCGAATTATATTTGCAGTAGGACCACCTCTACACGGTCGAGGATGTGGACGACGTGAAACGGGCCCGTTTCTTCACTTGTTTCCATACTTATTGGGTTTTGTTGTAAATTAATACCGTCTTTATCTCGGACAAAGTTATGTAAACCGTACAAGCTTTTATGACGTTAATCGCCGTTTCTATTTGAAGATCTATCGGCCGATGCAGGATTCTCCATTTATTGGCTAGAATACCAAAGGCACACTCAACATATCTTCTAGCTCGGCTCAAGCGATAGTTGAAGATTTTTTTTCATGATCTAGATGTGTACCCCATATGGTCTCAAGAGATTCGGTGTTAAGCTAAAGCCTTCGTCCCCAATGAGTACATACGGCATTTCTTCATGTATGGTTTCATGCACAGGCTTGGGGTTTGGTATATTTAATGAACCATCATTAAACTTTTGCCAAAAGGTACTGTTCTTTAATATGGTAGAATCACACTCTTTCCCATATGAACCAATACTTATGTAGATGAATCAGTATTCTGAATCTACCACAGCAAGTAATACAAACGAGAAATAATCTTTATAATTAAAAAACATGGAACCACTATGGCATGGTTTTATAATTCTGATGTGCTTTCCGTCTACAGCTCCAAGACAATGAGGAAAGTTAGCTTTTGTTTCAAATCCATTTGCAATGGCTTCCCATTCTCCCTCTGTATCAGGCAACTTCATGAAATCTGTGCATAATCTCTTCCAAATAATGACGCTTGTTTCTTTTATTATTTTACTAATAGTCGATATTCCTACCCTATATGAGTAGTGGAGTTCCTTAAACGAACACCCAGAAGCAAAATATCTGAAAACAAATAAAATGGATGAAACACTTAAACAACAGAACTTTATGATATTATTATTTGTTTGCAGGAAAATCTGTATCTGATAAATGGAACAACATTCGAGACACATGGCGAAAATCGATGAAAAATAAGAAAGATGAAAAAATCTGGATCTGCTGCCAAAAAGTCTCGACGTTATATACACGAAGAACAGTTGATGTTTTTAAAGAAGGTTTATGAGCCAAGATCAACCCAAGAGTCTATTCAAAACTGCGATGAAGGAAAGGTACAAAGTGGTCCTAGTAATGCAACTGAGTTTCGTAAACCTTCGATTCCCAAAAGCACGAAGAGCACAACAGACGTCGATGAAAAGATATCTAAGTTCCTGGACTCTAGGATGACACAACAAAAAGAAAATGCAAATTTACTTTTTTTTTCAAGGGTGTATTACCCGCCGTCGATTCTTTCACAATGGATGAAACTTTAGAGTTCCAAGCAGGAGTTTTAGCTCTAATACAAAAATCAAAGGCCGAAATAGAGTTGGTTTCCAAAGATATGATTATCAAACTGAATGGCAAGATCCATATCGTGGATACCATACACAACCTCTTCAGCAGCTGGCAGCGTTCGTACATTCACCATCACCAACCTCTCAGTCATCGTATCATTCTCAACCATCTCCTGCAGCGACAAGTGCATTACAATCTATTCAACAAACGACAGCGTTCGTACATTCACCATCACCAACCTCTCAGTCATCGTATCATTCTCAACCATCTCCTGCAGCGACAAGTGCATTACAATCTATTCAACAAACGACAGCGTTCGTACATTCACCATCACCAACCTCTCAGTCATCGTATCATTCTCAACCATCTCCTGCAGCGACAAGTGCATTACAATCTATTCAGCAAACGGCAGCGTTCGTACATTCACCATCACCAACCTCTCAGTCATCGTATCATTCTCAACAATCTTCAGCAGCATCAAGTGTATCAAATTATGATTTTGAGGGATTTTAGTCATTATATCTTAATCAAGAGTACTAAAGCAAAAGCTCTCATGTGACTGTTTTCCATAAAAATATTTCAATAATTACATATCTGTATTTTATTTAACTCCTAAAAATATTTTCCAATCCAACTAGCCACCTTGGAAGAGCATTTCCTATATAAATATTTGAAGAGAAAAAGGTCGTACCTTAAACATATGGACAACCTTTTTTGTGGACAAATGCACTCTCTAAATCTTGTGTCTTGTAATTTTATGTCCATTGAAATTCTTCCCAAGAGATCGTCGAAAGAGGAAAAAGACATTCGAAAGTAGTTAAAGAACTTCGCCTCATCATTCCTTAATTCTCCCATCAATGTTTCAAATGTCCCTGTGGAAAATCGGTCTCGAAGTATAGGATGCACCCAATGTTGTCTTCGTTTTCTACATCTTTTTCGTCTCATTCGCCTCAAATACCACCACAATATAAGAACATCATCGTCGCCGTCCATCGCGTACAAAATACAAACGTAAACTGGCGGCGAGTCGAACCACCGACCTTCCGGCAAAACAGACTGATCGGATATAATGTGAACACCCACGTCCGGCGTCCGGTTTCAGGGCAAAAGACTGATCGGATAAGTGGGAACGCCCTGTCAGACCTTGGGTCTCCCGTGGATCCAATTGTTTGGTCTGAAAGAACCACGTGAGTCCTGGTTAGTAATCGGCTTAAGTTAGTAGTCATAGCTTTAGTTGCTTTTTGAGTCTAGGCTGGATCTGTGAATTCATGGGGCCAAGTGAGTCATAGCTGTTAGTGGCATGTGATACTTACATTGTTGTTTGTATCCTCTCTGTTCGTGGACTCAGTAGGAAGGGACAAAGAAAGCCAACTCAACCTCACCGCGGATCTTTCTTACCAGCACTGCCACCAATCTGCATCTTCCAGGTCGTTTTCACCCAGGTGTGCCAAATGAATAAGTTTCGCCGTAACGTCGCTTCCAGGCGACACTTTGAACTGAAAGGAATTTGGGTTTGGGATTGAAGTCATTCTTGATTCAGATGCTTATCCGTAGAACCATCACTTCTATTTAAGAATGTATACCACGATAAGGTAGTGAATTCATAAGTGTTTCTGGAAACCTAAGGAACAACTGCGAAACCGAACATTTTACGAAACTCCTCCAAGGTCGCGCGTGCCTCGTCATCGGTCGGTCGAGTTCATCCAACGCACATCCGCATTATAAATTGCATTACGATCGAGAATAATGACGCGTCTTATAACGTCCCTACATTCTCTCGTGTTTGCACATGCTAGTTCGCTTGATAAAGTGGACGTCCGTCCGTCCGTACGTCGTCGGAAGGGAGACGATGAAAAAGAGCGATGCGGGCGTACGATATGAATTTCCGCGTGTATCGCGAGGCAAGCCTGAATACCGATGAGGCAGCCTGTCGGGAACTATTTTGCCTGTCTGGTAGAAGGATGGAATTGTCTTTAGACGAGTTTGATGGTATTTTTGCGCGCTTGCAGCTTGCCATCGTTTTACTCGAACGTCTATAGTTTTCGAATATCGAGCCTTAATCGATTGTGTTTAACTTCCTAATGAGTAATATAGGGTTGAACTTGAAAAATTTCCAACTATAGCTTTTGTAGATTTGGCTGACGTGTTTTTCACGAAATACATACACCCATACGTAAGGAGATCAGTACTGTCGCTTAAAACAGGTGACTTCCAACAAATATTTATTCCTTTTTGCCGATACAGAAATTTTTATCGTTCTACTTGAAAATTTGAATTAACGAGTGTAGCTACGTCGAGTGTCCTCAAATTAACCGCTCATAAATCAATTGTGGATCAGTTTACAGTGTATCTATGATCAGTCTAAAGAAAACACGTGTACTACCCAACACTATTTTATACAGTGTGGAAACCACTTATGGAATATAATTCTTTATGACATTATTTTACAAAATTATAAAAATGCTGAGACACGTCAACTTTTAAATTCAGTTGTGCGTTATGTAAACATAAATTCAAATGTACAGGGTGATACACGTTAGTCTGCTATAGTCGGTGTTCTCTTTTTTTCAATGAAACACCCTGTATATTTGTATATTTTTGAAATACTCTTAATGAACCGATTTCAACAAACTGAATAATGTATGGTCAATTATGAATTATACAGGGTGAAATTTTAAAATTAATAATTTATTTCACTTGAAATATTGGTACTTTTTAAATTAGCTAAATACGGATTTATCAAAAATCTAAACTAATTATTAGACGTATTTGGAAAACCTTCTGAAATAAATAAAACCTGGTACGCCAATGAATTTTATCATAAATACCTAAAAAGTGCATAGAAAGGCCAATCATTAGACAAAATCGGTAAATAATGTGGATTGTTTTAATATTCTGTCGGTTGTTGAAGTGTTGACAGTTTATACTGAAAAAGTAAAATCTTTGTTAAAAACTTTTTCCTTGTCGAAATAACAATGAAGTATTTAACTGAGACTCACCAAATTGAGATTTTAATGATGATCGGGCATGGGGATAACTGCAGAAGTCAAGTTGAAGTGGCAAACTTATTTAATCAGAGGTATCCTGAATTGCCTAATATTTCACAAAGCACAGTGTCTAAAATTCATGCACAATTCAGAGAACTTGGACATGTCACACCATTAAAAAGAAAACCAAACTTCGTTGAAGATGATGTGAAAGTGAATATTTTGTTAAGTGTCGAAGAGAATCCAACTTCAAGTACACGTCAAATTGCCCGTGAAAATAATGTTAGTCATACAACTGTTCTAAGGTGTCTTCATAAAGAAAAACTTCGTCACTACAAATTGACTTTTATGCAGGAGTTAACAGAAGACGATCCAGATCGTAGAATGGATTTCTGCGAAAGATTGATGAATAAACTGAACAGAAATGAGATAGCTCTAGGTACCATTCTTTTTTCTGACGAATCAACATTTACAATGAATGGCGAGGTAAACCGACAGAACTGTAGATATTGGTCAGCAGAGAATCCTAATTGGATGCGTGAAACACATACTCAGCACCCTCAAAAGGTGAACGTTTGGGCCGGTATCATAGGCGACCATATTATTGGTCCTATATTTATAGATGGAAATTTGACAGCTGAAAAATATTTAAATATGCTTGCAAATGAAGTTATTCCTGCGTGTTGGCAAACTTATATCCCGACGCAATAGATCCTAGCTTACCGAATGAAAATATTTGGTTCCAGCAAGACGGGGCAACACCCCATTATGCTTTAATGGTAAGAACTTATTTAGAGGAAATCTTCCCCAATAAATGGATTGGACGAAGAGGAACTATTGAGTGGCCAGCTAGATCGCCAGACCTTACGCCGCTGGATTTTTTTCTATGGGGATATCTCAAGAACAAAGTATATGCAACACAACCCACTAGCATTGTAGACCTCAAAGACAGGCTAACTACAGAAATACGGAATGTTTCACCTCAAACTTTAAACAATGTTAAGGAGGAGTTCTATAGGAGACTGTGCTATTGCCAACAACTAGGTGGAGAACATTTTGAGCATTTATTTTAATGTGTTAAAATCAAATACATCAGCTATTTTATGTATGTGTTTAATAATTGTAAAATTAAAATTTCACCCTATACAATTCATAATTGACTATAAATATTCAGTTTATTGAAATCGGTTCATTAAGGGATTTCAAAATATACAAATATACAGGGTGTTTCATTAAAAAAGAGAACACCGACTGAAGCAGATTTACGTGAATCACCCTGTACATTTAAATTTATGTTTACATAACGCACAACTGAATTCAAAAGTTGACGTGTCTCAGCATTTTTCATAATTTTCTAAAATAATGTCATAAACAATTTTATTCCATAAGTGGTTTCCACACTGTATGTAAATTAACGTTGCAGAGGGCTTCAAATAGCGAATTAAATAGTTGGTGCTATATTATACGAATTCCGTCACTTTCTTCGGGAGAAGTGGAGAATGTTTTGCTGAGAAAGACCCTTCGTAAACTATTCTGCTCCTCTACAGCTTTCGATTACTTGGCCTGCGGCAATTACACGAGGAACGTGGGCCGGAACTTGGCCAGCACGTCTTGATATCATCGGCGAACAAAATTATTCGTAACTCCCCGATTTTCCCCGCAGTACACGGCCAAGATACTACGAGGATAAATCTTGCGACGTTTGCGTCGGCGAAACAAACACAAGAATTGGGTGCATGCTGTTGCAACCGCACGGGGCAGGATCAGTTTGTTCTATTGTTCCTGAAGTGCGTATCAGATGGAAACGGTGCATGATTTGTAATTCAGATGGGAAGGAGGCCTAACAAGCTGGCGTTTCTCTTATTATTGTTGGCTAAAGTATATGTATCGTCGTTCGATCGGTTTCGTATTTGTAAATGACAGTATCAATAACGCACATTTTGTGCTTCGGTTAATGCGGTAGACAGGGCGATTGCACGCGCTGATACAGGGCAGGACTCGGGATTCAGTGGTTATGGCCACAGAGAAATACCAAACGAAGAGTCCAACTTCTTGTTGACTATGTTCTCAGCAGCGTCACTCTCTAATCGAAACTACCTCAAGCAGCATTTGGTGGCCACATAATTGCGGTTGATTTGAAAATTTCGTATATTGAGATTGTGAACCTCAAGACAAGATTATTTTTGTATTTACATAGAAATTACGAAGGCGTTAACTGAAGACTCTGCCATCAAACTTTTAAAGTGAAAAGTAGAATGATTTTTAGTGACATTTATGCCTGTAAATAAATAAGAATTTATTTATTACTTGGGATGGTATATATATATATACATATACATATATATACCTGGCAAGAGTTAGTTCACCGTTTTGCATATGAGCGAAAAAAGCAAAATAATTGCAAATTAATTCATTTCAGAAAAATATAACATCAATAATTACTTGTGGATTCACATTTTATGTTCAAATTGTGTCCCTTCCACTTCAACATACATGCGGCATCGTTTAGGTACGGTAAAACAAAAACGACCTGAACGCGGTGTGTTGCCTTCAGAGCCAATACTTACGATTTCACGATACAGTTTATGCACCATTTGTCCGCTGGGAACTTGCTTATTTGGAAAACGCTGGCGAAACTCATCGAAAATTTCAGCATAATCTCCGTCAAGATTAAGGTAAGAAGTAAGCTAACAAACACGTTCTGCTTTCGCATACTTTACACGCATAGCCATGGCAATGAACGCACAGTAAACGTACCCAACAACACTACTACACGCTGACAACTCAACTCGATACGTTTCAGCTGCCTCCTTCCGCCCTGGCCGAGAATACGCGCTTGCGTGAATAGCAGACAGTGGAAACTGACCCTTACCGCACTTTGTATACAGGGTGTTCCTAAATTGAACGTACAAAGAAATAGAATAACATCCAAGAACCAGTGTTGAATGATTGATTACATCCACAATAGATGATGGTAATAGCCCAAACAATCATTCAACACGAGCTCCATCATCAACAATATCTCGTCATCAATCCAAGAACCAGTACAAGAAAAATTAGTGTACTTTTGAGTGCAAGTCAAGTCAAGTTGTTTGGCGGATCTTGCGGGATTCTCTGCTATATCTTTATCACATTCAGAGGGTGCAAGCTCTTCTGCCTCGAGATTTTCATCCGAGGGTTACTTTTTGTCAGTGGTACCTCAGTAGACTATTGACGAATCCTTATTCTGATTGCCAAATTCTATTCACTGATAAAGCCTGTTTCTCAAGGACTTCAATTATCAATTTTCATAATGAACACGTATGGGTTGAGGAGAATCCGCATGTATATGTAGAAACCCATTTTCAAGAGCAATTTTCACTAAATGGGTGGTAATATTGGTGATGATTTGATTGGTCCTTTCTTCATGCCAGGTCGACTAACAGGTCAATCATACAGACAATTTTCAGAAAACGATTTGCCCTTCTTATTGGAAGATATACCTCTTATGCCACGACGAGAAATGTGGTTCATGCATGACGGTGCTCCTGTTCATTTTTCAGTTTTGGCAAGGGAGTATTTGGACGAAAATTATATAAGACGAAGAACAGAAGTTTATATAATATATATCGCAACATTTGCTGTAGTTCAGTCCTTTGCGGTTACTTAGTTTTCTTGTTATGATTTTTTTTTACGTTTCTTGCTGTAATACATTTTTTGAGTTGATTACACGAGTTTATCGAATCTTTATGAATCATCGATACAGATCAGGAAAATTTCAATGAAAACTGTCACTGGATTCACTCACCACAGCTTACAAAGTGGCCTTCCCATCATAATTTGATTTTCACGAGGATTTCGAGAGAATCGTTCAAAATTTTTCTTTCTCGAAATCGTTGGTAGATACGACAAAACTACAGGAGACCGAAAAGTTTAGTATAAGAACAAAGCATCTTTTTACAAAACCTTCTATCAAATAACATATTTTCTAATAATCTTACCATTTTCTCACACTTCAGATTGGTATAGATTTTGAAAATAAATCCATCTTTCCACGCATTGTTATATGCCGAAAATAAATCAATGAAAACAGCTCCTGTTTTCAACCTATTATTGAAGTCTGAGAACCTGATCTGATTAATTCATATTTATCCGAAAACCTCCCTGCAAATTTTGTAGAGCATTTTATATAGAAGATTCAATTCTGAATAGAATTAACATTTCTGATATCTTGAAAGGAACACTCAATAAACGGATTAATCGATAACTACTAGGATCACAAGGATTTTTCCTCATTTCAGAATACTTATTATTTTAGCCTTACGGAATTCGGAAGGAAAGTTTCTTATATACAGAATATTCTCATAGAAAGACAAAAACCAAGACAAGGCCTTGTTTCCTACATGTTTGATGAATTCCGGAAGAATTCCTTCTAAACCTGATGCTTTGCAAGATTTGGTATATTTAATTGCAACCTCAATTCATCTATATTGAATGGATGTGACACATATTCTAAAGAAGGAGCTTGAGAACGACGGAAGATGTCTGTTGTACAGTGTGTGTACAGGAACAATAATTGATCATGGTTATTGCCGAAACAATAATTCTATACGAGTTCCATCATCGACATTTTCTCGTCACAAATGTGTTAGCAAAGTTAACTTTTCGTTTATTCGGAGTAAAAGCGAAAACTGAATCAACCATAAGTCAAACAAAATTGAATATGTTCAAAAAATTCAGAAAAACATTAACGTATGCGCCGGAGCTCTCGCGCGATTGTTCTAGAATTTTTGCCCATACTCTCAAACAATGTGATACTAATGTAATCGACACTATGAATGATCAAACCTATATCTCGAATTGAAGATAATTACTTATAGTTTTTCTTCTCTTTGATTCAAAGCTCTAATTTTCTTCTCCTAAAAACCTCGTCAGTATAAAATTTTTTCATTATTTCATTTATGAGAGCCACAATACCTCTAATGAATAAGTTAGTGAGGTCCACACATATTTCAAGAAAATACGTAATTTTCTTCAACTTCAACAGGCAAATTTTCATGTCAAAATTGTAATCAGTGTTTTATAATTGTCTAAAACGCCACATGTCAAAATGAGAACAATCCAACAAACAAAGGAATGCCATATTAATCAATTCAAATATTCCATAATATGAATAATGCATATATAATCTAATTTATCGCAATAACAGACATCGCACAGAATTGTTGTCGCAAATATTAATTTTTCAACAAAATATAATATTCCCCTAATGCAAACAATTCATTTCGCCACGCTAATGCACCAACCAGTAATCGAAAATCATCAAACGAGGTACAACACTCGATCTAAACATTGTGTACGTCCATGTTAAACGTCATTACTTCCATTTATACGTGAATTCTAATTCGGCTCATATGTATATAAGCCATATGTTATATACCCTAGTTGCCTCGATGTTTTGGATGTTATTGGACTCTGATAATGAATATTTCTATTCAAAATTGGCTTTATCATCACTGTAAAAAGGCTTTTCACCTGATCCTTTGTTATCTTTAGTATGATTGGATGTTGGCAATGTAATATTTGCGTTTGATGTCCTATGGGCAGCGTAGTTAACAATAAATTCATTTCGGTAGATTATTGAACCTAGTGATACCGATGGGTTTTGGTGAAGAGCTTTATTCGATATATTGTTGGGTACATTCCATTATAAAAGTCAACAACAATGTATAGTTAATTAGTAGAGATATTTCAGGAAGTATTGACTACCTGATATTCGAAATAATCTCAGAATTATGTTGGGCTGACTCACTCATTCCATTCTTAGTGGGCAAATAATAGCAACTCTCGTTGGAAAGAGGTAAATCTTAGCAAGTTAGTATTTCATCGATATAATTTTGACCTTCATCACATTCATAGTTATCTTAGAAAATTGATACAATAAGGTGAACAACGAACGTTGAGTTAATCTATGATTTATATATATAGAATATGTGTATATAGATGGGTTCTTGGCAAATTTTTTTGCCCAAAATCAAGGTTTCTTTGAACCAATTTTCAAACTTTGTCTATATTTCGGACGTATTTACGTCTTCCATCAGGACTCTACAAAAATTATTACATTATATAACTTAATATTTTTACAATAACGAATTAACTACTTACAGTTTTCAAGGTTTATAAAATTGTCCAAATTTGGAATGTTTGAAGAATGATGTTGAGTGTTTTTTGAAAGGAGTTTTTATAAATGTCAAAGAAACATAGAGTAGGAAAGTGAAAATAGATTTGGGATGTAAATAAAATCGAAAAATTAGTATAGAATCAAGATAAGGAATAGTAGTTGAAATTATTAATTTGAAAGTTAGGAGAAGATCAAGAGGAGTCACAATTTTTGATCTAGAGATAGAAGGTAATAATATATATTGAGCTGAGTTAAGCAACATCAGATTTTTGTTGATACTATTAGGATTTTTTTTGATGTAACACAAAAAGAACCCTTTGGAAATGTGTAACATCAAAATTAATCCTCATACTATTCTTATCTTGATTCTATACTAATTTTTCGATTTTATTCACATCCCTAATCTATTTTCACTTTCCTACTCTGTGTTTCTTTGACATTTATAAAAACTCCTTTCAAAAAAACACTCAACGTCATTCTTCAAACATTCCAAATTTGGACAATTTTATAAACCTTGAAAACTGTAAGTAGTTAATTCGTTATTGTAAAAATATTAAGTTAATGTAAAATTTTTGTGTAGAGTATACGTCCGAAATATAGACAAAGTTTGAAAATTGGTTTAAGGAAACCTTGATTTTGGCCAAAAATTTGCCAAGAACCCATCTATATACACATATTCATACGGCAATACTTTTTTAGTCATTATATATAGAATATATAATTTGATCTGCCTTTATTTTATTGATGAAATTTATTTGGGTACAATGTTGGGAATGATCAATAATCAAAGTTAAAAAACATCTATATTTCGAACTCAGCACAATATTACAAAATAGCTCACTTACACACAAAAGATTATTCGAAAAACTGACAAGAACTTGAGATATTAAATGTGACAATTTATTTTCATAGATGAACTAAATTAACTGACGTCTGAAGAAAGTAGGTATTCATAGATAATATTTAAATTTTTAGTATCTGTTTTTTTGTTAATGTTGTTTTTATTTTCATTTATATAACACATTTCTAGAAACATTCTTTTATTATAGTATTCTTTGTTACATAAAATTTTTATACCGTCATTGACATGATAAATGTTTCTGATTCTTCGAAACATTCCTTCTATAAGATTTGTATCAAAAACCAACTTCATCAGGTCGTTATATTAACTACAAATCCAATCATTCCTGGAATTTTAAAACAGATCTTATAAAAGGAATGTTTCGAAGATTCAGAAATATTTGTCATCCCGAATTTTTAAACAATGCTGGAAGAAAATATTCAATACTAGCTGACCTGACAGACTTCGTCCTGTCAAGAAGATTTGTAATGTGGCAGTTTTTGTGCCTACGTATTTTAAAAAATTCTCCTGAATAGAACCGTCACCCTGGTGATAAGGCGTTGTGAATAAAAAATAATTAAATAAAACATATATAAGGATTTGAAAGTAAGCGATCGCTTTATTGTTAATCATGTGAATCATAATTATTATTATTATCATTGTAGTGCTTTGTGGTATACGATGTTTTTTGTTTGATTACTGGCAAGCATAGATAAACAAATCTGATGGTTTTCCAACACGGGAACAGGCAACATACAATTGACCATGTGAGAAACATGGGTTTTCTAGATTAATACCAAAAACACTTAATGATTGCCCCTGTTACTTGTTTATAGTCATAGCAAAAGCAAGCCGCACTGGAAACTGTAGTCGTTTAAACTCAAATGGCACATCAGTCGGAATCATTGGGATGCGTGGTATGAAAACATCTTCTCCTTTGTACTTTCCTTTGAGTATAGTTGCTTCTATCACATTGTTTAGTAATTTTTTTATCGCTAACCGTGTACCGTTGCAAAGACGCGGTTGGTTGATATTTCACAACATTATAACCATCGATCCAACCTTTAATTGAAGATTGTGAGGTGGCAATCCTGGCAAATCCAGCGAGTTTAAGATTTCCGGTGGATAGTTGACTACATCATCTTGATTAGTATCCGAATCAACTGATTTATATATCCTCAATTCGCCTGTAATTTGTTCTTGAAATTTGAAATTTAATTCATTTACATCTATGTTTTTGCAGCCAGTATAGTTCGTTCGCTCAACCAATCATGGTTTCTGTAATTTTGAGAAACATCTGGAAACACCTTCTGAATAAGTTCATCTTTTGATCGAGTTAACTGACAAAAACTTTGAGGAAAGTTAATGTAGCCAGTCAACATGTCTATAGGAAATTACCAATGTCAATGAGTTGTTTAGAGAATATGTTTCCAGATTGGTCATTTTGCAACTCGACACGCATATTCTTGCTTAAATGAAGTACTTTGACATGTTTCCACAAATTGAAGGACTTTAGACATGCATTGAGTTCATCAGCTGGCGTTGATCGTGGAATTACTGGCAATGTTTGACGGAAATCTCCTGCTAATAAAATCATTGCACCACCAAATCGGTTATTATTGCTCCGTAGATCTTTTTTTTCACGTTCATCTCCATAGTCACGTTCTTGTGCAGTACGATTAGATCGGTAATTAGCTTGGTTTGTAGCATTTCTGGTTCTTCTACCTAAATTGCTTCTGTCTTATAGGAGGCATATCAAATATAAATTATTTTTTCACTAATCACAAACTAAACAAACACTAACTAACTAAACACCCTGCACAAAACACGATATACGAATTCGTTTCGTGTATCAGTTGACAAAAGCAAACTCAGTAGATTAGGTAACAGACAACTTTTTTCTTTAAATTTGATATGACTTGAAGTCAAATCCTTCTAAGTCATACAATTGTTTTATTTATTTGAAATTTGGATATTAGAAATAATAAAACACTGTTGGTAACGCGATTTTTGTTTGACTGATGTAATGACGTGGAAGCTGATGCATTTTATCTCGCGTGCCGAAACTAATACAAAAGAACGCGACATTAAACTCCTCCAACTATGTATTCTGTGCTCCAACGCACACACGCACATTGTTTTGATAGATATGATCTTTGACGTTAGGGACACACCTACATTGCTTAGACAACAGTGAGTGCTTGTAATTTAATATGAACTTTATACCATAGCAATAAAGCTCAAATTGACTACGTTTTAGTTACAAATCATTTGTATGGGAAAAAGGGCTATTTTAGGGTTTTTCAGGAACAATTCTAATTTTTCTCGCCGTAAAAACCATCCTTGAACTTCAACGAACATTTCAAAAAAGATAAGGCCAAATTGGTCCAGGCGTTGTTGATTTATGCACTTACCAACACATTTTGCGATTTATTTTTATATTATAGATATTCAGAGATAATGGTTATCCCAAATATTTTGTTCAAAAATGTTCTCATTCTATGATTCTAGATCTCAATAGTGAAGAACTTGGTTTATATACCATTGTCTCAAATAATATCGTTCCAACTTAACCCATAGAAGCAAAGAAATAAGTTAACAACATAAAATTGCCAAATATAATCCATTGATGGTAAAAGCATATTTAATAAAATGAAAGATAATATAAATAAACTTTCCAAATCAGACCTAATTTATCAAATTTCATGTTGAGATTGCAATAAAGTAGATATTGAACAAACGTCACAAATTTAAAAAAACGCATTGCCTTACACAAAAATGACACCAGATTGCGACCTGAAATGTGTGCATTAGCAAACCATTCATCAACCCTCTACCATTCTTTCGATTTTGACGGTAATTTTATGTAACGAAGAGGACTATATTAAAGAATATTTCTAGAAAAGTGAAATTTTCAAACAAGTTCCATCCATTACAAGAAAAAAAATACGACATCTGCTTGGAACCAGCTCAGAGAATTTCTTCTGAAAGAAATTATACATTAGATGGAGATACGACTAGAAAGACTAGCAGGCACATAAGACGACTATTCTTTACATATCAAGAAAAATGATGAAGAATTCCTTATGGAATACCACGACACAGGTGGTTCAAGAAACGATTTTCAAGGATTATTATAAAATTCGTCTTTGAGATTTTTCAACTGTAACGACGAAGATGAGCCAAATGGGAAAAAAAAAAATTCATATATTTTGGCGGAGAGTTGAGGGAGCTAATTGCTAAATGCATCAGTTCCAAAAAGAATATGCTCTTCTGGAAAATATTATTGGTCGGCTGGAATATAACCCAATATCATCCAAAACCTCACAAGGCGATTCGAAAAACGAATCGAATAGTAAATATTCAGTGAGAAAAGAAAAAACCAAAGATTTGTGTCCTGTTCGCTCATTCCTCCAATCGTGAAGGAAAGATCGTTAAATCCAAACCTAGTGACTGAGAGACTTTTTTGGCTACATTTACGATTTGGTTAGGAAGACTTTGGTGCAAAAACAGGCGGTTAGGAATACATTAAATATCGGATTGGACAACAACATCAACACATATATTGGAGTAAGCACAAAAAGTTTAAAATAAAAAACCATTCCCACTGAGCATCAGCCATTTCATCGTTGCCCAGAAAAAGAGTTGAGAAACAAGAGTTAATCAAAATTACGGAAAATTCAGTGCACACCCTCAAAACCGTATTTAAAACTGGATACAGAACATCATGTAAAACGTATTGAAAATATTGTAGAGGGCTATTATGAATTTGCTGCCAACCAAAATCATCACCGAACAGAATCAGACGACCAGGGATGCTTTTTATATTTCGGGATTAGAGAAATAAACAAATATTAATCACCGATCATCGCTTTATTGTTTTTTCAAAATATTCTTCGATATGATCTATACACATTTGCGTGCGTTTGAACCAATTGTCCAAGCACTTTGGACACTCTGATTGAGGTATCTCCAAATCATGCATTCTGAACGCATCAACTGCTTCTTCAGGAATCGAAAACGTTGACCTCCGAAGTAATTCGATGCCAAGTTAGGACTATACGGCGGATGACTCATCAAATCGATGTTTCCAGTGCTCAAAAATGCAGTTGTTTGAGCCCATATGAAAGAGCTCGCATTGTGGTGGTGAAGAGGATCCGTCTTCGGCGGTCGATTTTCCTAATTTCTTGAAACTGTCAAAAAACTGGTTGTGTCAGTCATTTCGCGAAAGAGATCAACTGGCCTTCCAGAAGTCCCAACTTTAGCCCGCTTGACAATTTTGCATGGGGATACCTCAAAAGTAAGGTTCATCAAAATAATACGTCGAATCTAACCCAGTTAAAGCAACTCATCAGGTCAGAAATGACAGCAATATCAATAGATATGTCTCAACATGTTATCGCCCATCTTCGTTACCGTTCAGAAGAGTGGCAGCAACGCAACGGTCATCATTTAGATAACATCATCTTTTCCAAATAATTCTCTAATTCATATGTTAATAATACACAATAGACTTCCATATTGCTGTCGGTTTTCTATTTGTTTTATTGAACTCACAAATACCTGATACCCTTTCTGGACATCTTGTAGGAAATCACTTTTTCCGTAACCTGCATTCTATTGCGCAACTGGCTGAACAAACAACTATTCCACTAATCTCAGTCATTTTCGTACTCAAAAATTGGATTTCATCACGCGTTCCTCAAATGGAAGAGAAAATTGTTTTAGGGCGATAATCCCCAGAAAGTTTCGGCATAAATGTGATCTAACAAAGCCCGTCAAAACTGTCGTTAATCTTGTTATTTGTTCTCTCTATTCAAAGTTCAAACTTTTCTCAGCATTGAAAAAGCCGGTTCCTGAATTTCCTAATCGTGTTTGTGTATTCCGAGAAGTAGTTTTCAGTCTTGCAGTTTCCTTCCAAGATCGATGACACTTCATAGGATAATTCCATCAAGTGGCTACCTTCAGATGTTGTGCAAAAACAACATGCTTTCACTGTAATTGTCTGGGGTGAGTTTTAGCGGTAAGTTAACAGTTTCTAGTTTTTCATTTTATAATAAATTTTTATAAATAATGGTGTTTGGGAATCTAAATTTCCCAATTCATAAGTATCAATGGGTATTTTTTTTTGTTTTGTTTTTATGGGCCAAATTAATTTGAAAATTATTTGTTTTCCGTCCATGATTTTCGAATTTCGCGTGTGATTGCAAGTTACACCGCGAGAACATCTGCAGCTGCTGTTTTTCGGACATATGTAAAATGAAAAGTCAGTATTGTTCTTACGACCGCACTAGAGAGTACTCTCGATCGACACGTTAGTGATTACTTACTACGACAATCAGAAATTACGATCCAGTGCTGTGATACACATCTACACAACTTCAAACATCAAGAAAAGAACGACAAGGTAAGCAGTTGCCTTATTTTTGTTTTTGGGTGTACTTGCTCGTATATATTATTTCATAATCTTTCTTTATTTTTATTTAACCAGCATTAATTCCTACGTGGACAAATGGGTTATTTCAATCAACTTTGTTCTTGTTTGGAACTTCTTGAAGAACTATCATTTATCATGAAAATATACTTTTTGTCATTAATAGTTATTGTTTAAGGACGTTTCATTCATATTTCTATTACTCAAATAATTGGTCACCTTTCTTTTTTATTTAATTCAGAGTTCTCCATGAATTGGAAGAAAACATTTTCGTCAATGTCATTGCTTATTACATCAACAATTTGTTATGAACAAATTATTATTACATATTCTTTATATTATTCCTATAGTCTTAAAATTTTAAAAACGCGTGCATTATAATACCGGAAAGTTTTGATTTGGTAACAAATACCAGATATACAGGTATGAAGTGAGCGTCAATATACAAATGTCTCGATAAGGAACATTAGTTGTGAACGAGCCTTTATTTTTATTGTTTGTTTGCTATGACATCTGTGAAACATATTTGGTATACAGTATTTGAAGGGACAACATATTTTTCTTCGTATCAAAAATGTCAAATTTCGTACCAGAAGGTGATGATTTGCGTAAAGTTTTAATTTTGACACTTTGAATCGAAAGCAAAAATATTGAATGTTACACAATAAACAATTTCTGGCAGTTTGAAAGCCAGGAAAAGGTCCAAAAGTGTGGTAAGTGTGGCACCCAACATGTTTGAAAAATGGATTTATTTTAAAAATCTTAAACAGAGAAAATTATGAGTTTAATCCGTGACAACCATCAACATCGACTGCAAAACCAAATCGATTCGGCAAGAAGACAATGCTGTGTGTTCAAGGTGTGGTGTACCACAAGCGTATTTTGTTTATTTTTATAAATTTTTGGCTTTACACACAACTGTTTTTCTTCTTTATTCTCCTGAGTATTTTAGCTTTTTTTATTATAAACTCTGAAGACTAAATAACCTATTTATTTCAATATTTGACAATGCAATATTAACAGAAACCCAACTGAAATTTAACATTTTACTCGAAATAAAATTTTACTCATAACAAAATTGAATAATAATCAACTATTGACCAAGCATTTAAGTAGTAGTAAAAATTATTTGTTCAAAATTACTGCTCATCTGACCACGGTTTTGCTAGCTACTCAGATTCTTTCATCACTGGTACATAGAGTACAGACGAAGACGGTTCTGGAATTGTTAATCCACTTGCATCAACTTCGTCTTCGTCGAGACAGTCAGCATCCTCAGATGATGTTTCATAACTACACATGCAATAAAAAAGAACATAATATACAACATATAGGTTCCATGTTAAATCACAGAATTTTAAAAATCGTATTTTTTATATGTTCGAATACCACATTTAATAAGGCGCCAAACATCCACAAATTCAAGCTGGCGACAAATATCCTGGCGCCGCCTTTGTTCAATCTCCCTTAAGCGTCCAAGAATACAATACCATATATGGTCTTTGGTTTCAAACACGAAAAACCGTACACCGATGTGACCATATATGGGCATTCTAAAAACCCTCGTAGAGGGAGTCATCCCTGTCGCATAAATAGTCGGGACACATCCAAAAAAGGCAATTCAAGTTTAGCATTCCACAATTCCGAGTCAGTCAATCATTCAGATTCAGTCACTCATTCGCATTCCGAGTCAGTCAATCATTTAGATTCAGTCACTCATTCTCATTCATTTACGCCTACAAATTCAATCACGCATTCCAATACAGTCCACTTATTCATTTCACTGTGCTGATACATAAATTTCTTTTCGTTCTGCAAATTTGTTAAATCATCAAGTATTCCTACGTCGAGTGTCCTCAAACCAACCACTAAGTGTGTAATCAGTTGTGTCAAACAGTGTAAATAAAAAACATATCAAAATCAAGTTATGTGTTCTTTATAATCGAATGAATACATAAAATGGTCCTTCGAGCCGGATTATAAGTGATCAAGTCATCACACACCGGATTATAAGTGATCAAGTCATCACAGACCGTATAATAAGTGTTCAAGTCATCACAGACCGAATTATAACAAGTGATCCAGTCATCACAATAAAAATTCATCGTTCCATCTGAGAAAGTAGGCAGCCACCTTCGAGCATATTCAAGCCGTTGACCTTTCAAGACGCTGGGCGATTTCATCCCATCTTCACAAAGGGCGAACTTCAAGAAGCCAGGCATAAATCACCGTCAAGGGACAATCCGACACTCATCAAGTCTACAGGAGGTCGACTAAGTGACAATCCAGTGTTTACCTGATAAGTACCCTAACAATAACTGTTTTCGTTATTTCTTTTATTTCATTGATTCGTGTTATTCTCTCAATCGATTCTATTATTTCATTCACAATGTCTGAAGATAATGTTACAATTCTCGTAAAAACTAGAAGTATAATCAAGGCAAAATTGACCAGAATGGAAAATTGGTTTAAACGGGAAGATCTTAATGATATACATCAGTGTAAAATTCGTTTAGAACAAATAGTGCTTATTTTTAAGGATTATGAAGATGTTCAAACTCAGTTAGAAATAATTGATTCAGAATTGCATGGAAAAGAGAGAGAAAATGTAGAAAATAAGTATTATGATTTGATTTCATTTGCAACGAAAATTGTAGGTCAGTTCGAGGACACTCCACAATCAAATTGTCAATCGAAAAAGAATTTACAGAATCCAATTTCTCATTCCAGTATAAAGTTACCGGAAATTTCTGTGGCAAAGTTCTCTGGCGATATAAAAAAAATGGCCAAGTTTTTACGAACTATTCAGCGCACTCATGGCAGAAAATAAAAATTTGTCAGAGGTACAGAAATTGATGTATCTCAAGTCTGCACTATTCGGTGAACCATTACAGCTAATAGATAATTTAGAGGTAATTGGTTTAAACTTTTCTATTGCCATCAATACATTGAAGGATAGATACGAAAATGAATACCTTATCGTCAACGCTTACATTAGAAAACTATTGAATGTTCCGATTTTATCAAAAAATAACGAATCAATATCGCTCCATAAGTGGGGATCCAATTCTCAAGAATTTTTAAATGGTATCTCACAGATTTCTCAAAAGGATAATTACGTCCTTAATTCTGGATATTCATTGAACAAAATACTAGGAATGCTATGGGATTCACACTCGGATCATTTCTTTATTTCCATGCCTCAGCTCGCTATAAAGGAATCCTATAGTAAACGAGAAGTACTTTCTATAATAGCTTCAATTTATGATCCTGTAGGCCTTATCAATCCTATTGTCGTTAGCCTAAAAATACTTCTACAACAAAATTGGATAGCCAAAATTGGCTGGGACGAAAAAATAAGCTCCGAAATTCTTTTCGACTGGAAGACTTTGTTAAAAATTTGTCAATTCTTTCCGAATTAAAGATTCCTAGAAATATTGTACAATTCAAGTCAGAGGCAGTTAATTATGAAATTCATGGATTTGCTGATGCTAGCTCTCAGGCATATGGAGCCTGTATCTGTTTGCGAACCATCTACTCCGACAAGGCTGTATCTTCACATCTAATCACAGCCAAGAGTCGAGTTGCCCCATTGAAGGTCTTAACTATACCCAAATTGAAATTAATGGGTGCGTTGCTCTTATCAAAACTTGCGTCAAAAATCACAAATTTGTTACCATTAAATTTAAAAATATTGATTCCATTAATCTATGGACCGATTCAGAAATAGTACTAGCATGGATACGATCTCATCCATCACGCTGGTCTGTATTTGTTTCAAATAGAGTAGTCCAAATCCAAGAGTATTCAAAAAGTGCTATCTGGAGACATATTCAGTCGAAACAAAACCCCGCAGATATCCTTTCCAGAGGTTCAATCCCATCGCAGTTAATACCCTCAAACTTATGGTGGCATGGACCTAGCTTCTTATTAGAATCTGACCTTGATATGACTAGATTCAAGATCAAGGAATTCATTGGTAATCTACCTGAACAGAAAAAGACTGTTCACCTTGTTCAGAACATTCCTGATATTTTTAAAGTTTTCACTCGGTATTCAGATTTCCATCACCTGAAAAGGATAATAGCCTATTGCTTTCGATACTCAAATAATTCTACTAAGTCCTTAAAAAGGTTAAGTGGTTCACTTTCTATCGCTGAATTAGACTCGGCGGAGACAAAAATTATTCTTATCACTCAAAAACAATATTTTGACAATGAAATGAAAGAGTTGAAGATTGGAAAGGATCTCAAAAATAAGAATCTACAGAAACTACATCCTTTCATTGACACCACGGGTTTGCTGAGAGTTGGTGGTAGACTCTCAAACGCTAATATTCCATTCAACCAGAAATTTCCCATAGTAGTATTCTGAGGGCCTGCATGTAAAAGTCTTAAATGCTCTGATTTCATTATGATAGTTGAGATATAATTTTTGACGGAAGTATCCGTCAAAAATTATATCTCAACTATCATAATGAATCAAGCATTTAAGACTTTTACATGCAGGCCTCTCAGAATACACTTTCAACATTCGCTTAAGATATTGGCCTCTTGATGGTCTCAGAGAAATAAAGCGTATCATGAACAATTGTCATACGTGTTTCAGGCTCAAACCAAGATTCAATTCACAATTAATGGAGATCTACCCAAGGAAAGACTTCAAGTTTCACGTCCTTTTACTAATACTGCCGTAGATTATGGTGGCCCTTATTCAATAAAATGTTCCCCTTAAGAAAGTCTCCACTCTTAAAATGCTACATATGTATATTTGTATGTATGACAACACGAGCTGTTCATATCGAACTGGTTTCGGGGTTGAGTACCGAATCATTTCTATTAACTTTGAAGAGATTTATTGCTAGACGTGGAATTCCTTCTGTTATATTCTCTGATAACGCAACCAACTTCCTAGGTGCAAAAAATCAATTGACTGAGTTGAAAAAAATTCTTCAAGAAACCTGAAAATTCCGATTCGATCAAAAGGTATGCGCTTGAAAATGGCATTCAGTGGAAATTTATCCCACCCCGTTCACCACATCATGGAGGGTTGTGGGAAGCAGCTGTCAAAAGCACTAAATATCACCTCATACGAATAATGAGAAATTACGTTTTTACCTTTGAAGAATTCACCACTGTCTTATGTCAAATTGAGGCAGTACTAAATTCACGTCCAATTTGCAGGGATCTCAAATGACCCCTCGGACTTAAATGTTTTGACACCAGGTCATTTTCTGATAGGTTCTAGTTTGACAACCTATCCGGAAAAAGATTTTATTTCCTCTCCGATAAACAGATAATCACTATGGCAGAAATGTAGCCAAATCCAACAGCAATTTTGGAAATGTTGGAAAACAGATTATTTGAACAGACTTCAAAATCGACCAAAATGGTTCACTGCTCGTGATAATATTCAAGTGAACGACATTGTTTTACTAAAAGACGGATCAACGCCTCCACTCAAATGGCCTCTTGCCCGAGTGATTGAAGTAATACCAGGTAAAGATGCTCGCGTTCGGGTTGTTCGCGTAAAAACACAAGAAGGAACATTCAATAGATCCATCAATAAAATATGTACTTCCATGTAGCGAATAAGGTACTCATTAGGTATCGCTCTTAAAATTTCTTTAATTTTTGTTATTTGATTTTGCAAAATGCGCAACTTGCCTCAATCCTTTTGAATTTTTGTTTGCTTCGTTTCTTTCTTGTTTCCTTTCTTTTCTTAACCTGATCGGTTCAGCCCGGGGAGTATGTTCGAATACCACATTTAATAAGGCGCCAAACATCCACAAATTCAAGCTGGCGACAAATATCCTGGCGCCGCCTTTGTTCAATCTCCCTTAAGCGTCCAAGAATACAATACCATATATGGTCTTTGGTTTCAAACACGAAAAACCGTACACCGATGTGACCATATATGGGCATTCTAAAAACCCTCGTAGAGGGAGTCATCCCTGTCGCATAAATAGTCGGGACACATCCAAAAAAGGCAATTCAAGTTTAGCATTCCACAATTCCGAGTCAGTCAATCATTCAGATTCAGTCACTCATTCGCATTCCGAGTCAGTCAATCATTTAGATTCAGTCACTCATTCTCATTCATTTACGCCTACAAATTCAATCACGCATTCCAATACAGTCCACTTATTCATTTCACTGTGCTGATACATAAATTTCTTTTCGTTCTGCAAATTTGTTAAATCATCAAGTATTCCTACGTCGAGTGTCCTCAAACCAACCACTAAGTGTGTAATCAGTTGTGTCAAACAGTGTAAATAAAAAACATATCAAAATCAAGTTATGTGTTCTTTATAATCGAATGAATACATTATATTAAATAATAAATTAATTAGTCAATATATATAAAATTTAGAGTAAGTTGTCACATATACAAGCATACGAGTATGTACCTGTTTCTGTTGAAGATCACTCGAAGTCGAGGAAAATTTGGGCTGTAGTATTACTGGCGTGCTTGATGTTTCCCTAGGTAGCTAGAAATATACAGGGTGCCATTTGAAAACGAAACAGACGAGATTACAGACGAAATAATTTTTTCGATAGAAATGCTCGGACAGGTCGAATTCTGTTTCGAGGGGGACAACTTAAGATGTAGGTTATGGACGCATAGCGCTTCAACCCTTGCTGATACAACCCTCACCCCCAATTTTTGAATAGGGAAGATGGGGTGAGTGATACCTCATTTGGAAGGTATTTTTATACTGATTTCAGTACAATTATTGATTTTTCATTTTATGTATTAGTTCTCGAAATATTCTCAACTAAGTATTTGAAAATAAAGTGGTGTTTTCATGGCACTTGTAGTGTTTTTGTGAAAAATCGACATTTTGAGCTTCAAAGCAACCATTACTGTGGCATCCTTCGTCCAATTCACTGACATAGAAACCTTTAATCAAGATGCTGGAAATTATGTGGAAGATCAGATTGTGCTTCAGCAGGATGTAGCTCCTCCACACTACGCCTTACCAGTTCGAGAATATCTGGATCAAAGATTTCCAAATCGGTGGAGTGGAAGAAGGGGGTCCCACTGAATGGCCAGCCAGATCGCCAGATCTGTCACCACTAGATTTCTTTCTTTGGGACCACTTGAAGAGTAAAATTTACTCTACACAGCCCGATTCCATAGAGGATTTAAGAAGACGTATGGTGAACGAATGTCGTCAAATCACTCCAGAAATGCTGCAAAATGTGCGCCATAGTTTCGAACAAAACTTATTTCATTGTATGGAAGCTAATGGTGAACAATTTGAATATTTAATTAATTGATGTGAGTTTTTGATAAATTATTCACTTTACTTTGAAACGTCTTATTTCTTAGATCAATACTTCAAATCGTTCTGATACCGTACAGTTGGAGAATAATTTCAGTGAATAAAACAGCCAGTCGAACATCTGACCTAGTAGCATTAACACGTACGGTATGACTTCATTTGCCAAGTGGTAGATGCTTTGCAATTTCAAATACAAGTACGGAAAGTTTGGTGTTTCGGAAGCACGAAATGTCAATTATTCGCAAAAAATTAATTTAAGTGATGAAATTAACTAACGCATGAATATCTCGAGAACTAATACATAAAATGAAAAAACAATTACTGTGCTGAAATCAATATAAAATTACCTATGAATTGAGGTATCACTCATCCCATCTTCCCTATTCAAAAATTGGGGGTGGGGGTTGTAGAAGCAAGGGTTGAAGCACTATGCGTCCGTAACCTACATCTTAAGTTGTCCCCCTCGAAACAGAAATCGACCTGTCCGGGCATTTCTATCGAAAAAACTTATTTCGTCTGTAATCTCGTCTGTTTCGTTTTCAAATGGCCACTCTGTATAATACAATACTTACATATTATAATACTTATGTCATTATTACATTCCAGCAGTAAACTTACCTGTGTAAAATAACTAAGCATTGTTGCTTTCTTCCTCGTGGCCTTCATTTTCAACTCTCGTATAACATCATTTAAATGTTGTATAAACTTTTCCTTATTTTATAGTTTTTCTTTAGCCTTTTTCTAAATTTAATTGGCATTTTTTGACACAGTTGCGCTGGCAAGTAAGCACTAGAGCTTTTATTGGCCAAGAACAGCTGATGATACAATTCTCCCTCTTTTGAGGACATTACAGTATGAAAAAATACTATGAACTCACTTTAATAACACCCACTACAAGCAATGTTCTTCTGCATAAACACTAACAAATACTGACAACGAACACAACATTAAATGATGTACAATACAATCTAGGGTTTCCCGTGAAATATGAACGAAAAGGTTTGCCAACTTACGAGAACAAATTTAAAATGACGACCGGACTAATACAATTGAGGGATTCCCCGTAAATCGTTAACGAAAATGATTGCCAATTTGGGAGTTTTAATTCCCTAATTTTTTATTCAAAGGAAGAAACAATGTTACGTAATACGTATTGCTGGAAAGACCCTCTCAGCCCCTGTAACGCATCGTAACGTTATACGAGACCCCATCACCCCGAAATTGCGTTACGTAACGCTCCCTATCCACAAATTGGCAGAAAAATAGTCAGAATGTGTTGAAAATAATGGCCAATACTTTGAATTAATTGTTTTTTACTTTCCCATTAATTATTAGTATTTTATTTTCACAAAAAAAAACCTCTCATTTCATACTGGTATGAATGATCTCTTACAAGTTAATTTGCCAAGCAGCACCGATTAGTTGACAACTTCTTTGACACCTCTCATTTAATTTGCATTTCAGCAACTCAAAGCGATTTTACCTGAAATATTATTGAGTTAACTGACCGGATGGTCAAATTAAACTAGTTGTCCATTCTTCAAGCAACTCAAATAATAGTTGATCATAGATTTGACCGCTGATTAGTAGATTTCTATGTTGATCAGCCTTTCGAAACCGGCAGTGACTGAACCGTTCGAATGAGCTATCACCACTTATTCGCTACTGATCCAGTCGAAATTAACTATATCGTGAATTAAACTGATCCTAATATATAATCTGGATTAGCTTGTACTCTGTACGGAACAGTAACATCTATCACCATTACCTGATTATTGTACATATTCAGGAGACTACCCAGGCGGTCACAGTAAATAATGCAAATTTAATTAAAGCGCCTTGGACTAGCTTGTAAGCCGTACGTTCGCTAGGAATACGAGCGAATTCGCAATAATTAGCCGACTAAGTTGGGTGACTGTTAATACGAGGGACCTACGGAACCGTGCGGAAATACGGAACGCATTGATTATATGCATATAGCGAATAAAATTCGCGAAATCTGGCTCTCTGCGTTAATGGTGTCGGCGTTGCCAATTAAGCGAGGTTCAACTTCGCTAATTAATTATTTCTGTTGTAATTCGTAGCGATTGAAAACTGAACACATAGCTGTTTCGGTCGCATCGTGCGATTAATCGATCGTGTCGGAGGTGTGGAAATGAAAAGAACATACGGCGTACTTTGGAGTTGGTCGAAAGTGGTGGAGTTCTTATAAAGGGTCATCCAAAAACGCTCCTACATGTGTCTTTGAAATAAAACACGAACTATTTGCAATTTTTTCAAGCTGTGTTTTTTTATTAAAGGTATGATCCATTACAATTATAAGTGGAATAGAATATCATTCAAATGTCCACCACGACTGCGTGTGCAGGCATCAATCCGAATATCGAACTTTTCAATGACTTTCCGACATGTTGCTGGTGTTATTTCACGAATTGCGACTGGAATGTTGTTCTTTAGATCATTAATTGTTGTGGCTTGTTAGCATACACTCGACTATTCAAAAAATTTTACTTGTTGACGAATCCATCCATTCTGAAATGAGCTTCGTCAGTGAACAAAATTTTGCTTGAAAACAATGGATCTGTCGTTCGATGTTCAATAATCCAACCAGCGAAATTACTACGTTGTAAATTTTTGGGTTAATTGAATTTTATAAGCCTGTAAATGCAAATCTTTATGCAAAATTCTCCATAAGGAGCCATAAGATATGCCCAATTCTTGCAAACGACGCTTGAAATTGATGTTGTCGGTTCATTTTAAACACTTTCACTAAGAGCAGGCAATATTTTCATTTGTGCGTACAGTTTTTAATCTTACAATTTTTTGGTTTATCAGTAACACAACCAGTTTCTTCGAATTTTTTACTAATATTCGAATTGAAGATTGATTTGGTCGATTATTTACACTAAAAATCACGAGTTTTGCGATGAGTATTTTTCAAAGAACGCCCATTTTCGTAATAGATAGATAGATAGATAGATACGCTTTATTTGATCAATTTTACATATTCCATACAAAAAGTGTAGATCGTGTCAAAAATAATACAAGAACTATAACAACAAAAAACAACGAAATGCTATCAAAACCCCAAATTTACCCCTATAACCCCGCAAAATCCCCTTCAAGGAAGTATTCTCTTAGAGAATACTAACATTTTACATAAAAATTTTTCAAAATCTTTTATTGTTACCTTTACATTTAATTTTAGACTTGAAACTATTCGGTAATTTATTCCATATTGCAAACATACTATAAGTCACATTTTTGGCGCTCTTGTTCACCTGAACAGAGTGCTTATCAATTGCCCAAATGTCTGTGACTTCAATTTTTGAACAAAAGTGGTATCAATCGTTTTGTTTGGACCTACTGATGAATAATCCGTGGTCAAAATCGATTCTGTCCGTCCGTCCGTCCGGCCGTCCGTCCGTTCCGTGAACACGATAACTCTCGAACGGATGAAGTTAGAGAGTTGAAACTTTCAGAATAGGTTTGAGGTATAGATATCTCGGCTAAGTTCGTTATTCGGTCAAATCGGCCGAATAGGTTCGGAGTAACAAAAAAAAAATTTTTTTCAAATGACACTGTTCAAATAAATATTTTTTTTATGCTGCAGTTTTATCAGACGTATACAAAATACCACTCTCGACTTCTACAAGCTAATAGTTCTGGAGATATGATTTTTCAAAATTTAAATAATTGTAAGTGGTTTACAAGAGCGCCTAAGCCAACTGACCTCACGTCAGTGCTTTCTAAATTTTTTGTATGTATGTTAAGCTTGTTATATCCTGTATTAAATTGTTTTTATTTCTTGTTTCATATTTATGTTTGAGCTCATTATGTTCAAATTCAGTATAATTATTTGCTACATAGATAATGCATTCATATATACATTGACAATATAAAGTTAAAATGTTTTCTGCAATAAAAATTTTGCAGCTTTCGGTTGGTTTCATCTTGAATACAATTCTCAAACTTCTTTTCTGCAATTTGAGCATTCTGTCAGCTGCGCTTCTCTGGCCAAAAAAATAATTCCATATCTGATCTTGGAATGAATGTAAGCATGGTAAGCTGACAAAGCAGCTTCAACTCCTATGTTTTCTCTTATTACACGAAGGGCATAACAATATCTTGAAACATCTGTGGCAACTTTCTCTACTTGTGATCTCAGTTTAAGTTCTGATCTAATACTATTCCCAAAAATTGTATTTGATTAACTGTTTTAATTTCAGTGTTCTGTGCTCTAACTGTGAATCTCTGGTCATCATGTTCTCGAAATATCATTATTTTAGTTTTTGTGACATTCAAAAGTAAATCATTTCCAGTCAGCCATTCGTAATTCAATAAGTTTGAATTATGTAAACGCGTTGATGCAATGTGTACCTGTCCATGGTTAAAATTGTACTACCTTCTTATGAAACAAAATGGTTTATGTCATTTGAGAAGATGCCACGTTTAAAAATTATATAGTGCAGACATCTAGGCGTCACATTTGGATGAGTCCTTATTAATTCATTCATTAAGATATAATTGATTTTTCACAGAAATATTAGGAAAGTGATTGGTCAAAAACTACATTGAACTAATACCAACGTTTCGTAGCTATATTTCCGCTTCTTCAGGGCGACAAAGTGAAATTTATGGAGATTAAACATGATCCAACTACATGTAATATTAAAATTGAAAATTGGATTAGAAAACCGACTTCTTCAGGGCGAATTTTAAATTATTATTCACCCTGCAGCTTTCCATATTGAGTAGCATCCATAAGAAACCTTATATACAGGTTTACAAATCTGAGTGACTTCTCTTTTGATGAAAATAATTTGAAGGTAATAAGAGACCTCCTAAAGCTGAATTGGGGAACATGAACACTTAAGTTTGACCGATTGGTCAAAATGCGGAAATTGTTCGGCGCCAAGTTGGGACTATACGGCGGGTGACTCATCGAATTGATGTTTTGAGTACTCAAAAATGCAGTTGTTTGAGCCGATGTGTACCCATTGTCCTGGAGAAGGGTTTTCGGAGGTTGGTTTTCTGATTTCTTGGAAGACAACTGACAAACAAATGATTGTCAACCACTCATAATTGAATGTTTTGCGTTGTTCTAGTGGTACAATAGTGACATGTCCAGTTTTTCCAAAAAAGCGACCATTTGCTTGGAATTGCGTTAGCAATTTTGTTGAATTTGGCTAATTTTGAAACACTCATACAGTCGATTGCTGTTTACTTTCGGGCTCATTCTTAAAGCCACGATATCATAGACGTGCTTCGAAGCACCGCGATCGTATTTTCGAGCATTTCTTTCGACCATTCAACACAAGACTTTTTGAGCGTTTGACAATTTGTGTGGGATCAACTCGAACAAATTGATGCCTAAGGTAGTCTCAATCTCACGATAGGTCACATGACGATCTGTCAATATCAGTTGGCGCACAGCATCAATGGTTTTCGAACAACGACTGATTTTGGACGATCTTCATGAAATTCGTCTTGGAGTGAACTACGACCTCGGTTGAATTCACCATACCATCGATAAACATTGATCCTTGATGGAGCTTGATCGCCAAAAATCGAACTACGTTAATCGATACACTGTTATTGAGTTAATCCACGTCGAAAGTTGTGAAAAATAATCGCACGAAAATGTTCACGATTTAATTCCATTTCTGATGAGATGAATCTTTTAAGCTACTATGATATCGTTTATTATACATGAAACTCGAAAGTTTATACAGGGTCTTTCACGAGGAACCTCACCAATATTTATACGGGAAACTACTGAACGTATTTTCATGAAATTCAGCACTAACAAGTATTTCACGATGCTGTTGAAATCTAAAATATTTTCAAGGCATGAGCACCTCCGATTTCTCCGGAAATGACGTCAACTTCCCTTTTTCAAATTACAACACCATTTTTTTATTGCAGAAATAGGTTCCCTAGAAAATTTCGAGTTATTTTGATGTAACATTTTTCAGTTTTGGTTGGAAAATTCTCCGCTCCGCTGAAACAAGAATAACTTCGAGATTTTTGAATGGAAAATTTTCATTTTTGGGATTTTTCAAGATGTAAGATTGATGTATCCACTTCAAAAATCGAAATCGCGATTCATGATACAGGGGGTGAAAAAATCGCTTTCAAAGTTAGGGATGACAAAATCGTGAAAAATCAATTTTTTCAAATTAGAACCCCATTTTTATATGCAGATATTGAATCAACGTTGAAAAATAATGTGAGTGTATGCATCACACCCTTGCCCTAAAGTGGATATTTTCTGAATTATTCACAAAAAAACTGTTTTTCGTCTTGAATTTTCAGCTATTTCTTTTCCCTTCACGCCAAAAAGATGAAATTTTCAGGAACTGTCACTCAAACCATGTTTTAGATTTTACTACCCTAATATGCAAGAGAAAAATGGTACAGGTTGTTCCTAAATAGATGGCGAATTTGGCTTCGAATTTGTATCGGAAACCTATTTATTTCAACTAATCGGCCATCGGTTTTCTCTCCAGTGATAAATAAATAATTCCTTATGAACCATATGCAAAAACTTACCTTTTAGATTCTTTTTTTTTTTTAAATGCTAGATATCATTAATTGAATCTGCGAAATTCCTTCTTTATTCAGTTGCATTTTGTGTTTACTATTAATCTGGTGATAATTCGTATTAAGTTATAAAATCGATCACTATGCCTAATTTTACCAATGAAGATTATTTAAATCTCATTCTACTTCATGGAGAATGTAATAAAGTTGTAGATAGAACGATTCGACTGTTCATTGAGAGGTTTCCAGACTGACCCAGACCAACGAGAGATACCATTAACAGAACCATGACAAACTCGAGAAATGTCGGATCTTTCGTTAAGAACACTATACACAGAGAAAAAAGCGTAGTAGAAGATGAGAACACGAAATTACAGTTCTTGCATATTTTCGTGTGAATCCTCAAAATTCTCTCAAAGATGCCGAGATTGCTCTGGAATTATCTCAATCGAGTGTTTGGAGAATATTAAAAAACATAAAATGCACCCATATAAATTCAATAGGGTATAGCATTTGAAGGAAACTGATTTCGTCAGAAAACAGAGTTTTGCGCAGCTATGATGATTCGATTTCTAGAGAATGAAAACTATTTGGACTGTATGATTTGGAGAGATGAATCTAAATTCACAAATAATGGTTCTTTCAATAGGCATAACAGTCATTATTGGGATAAAGAAAACAACCACCACTTCGGACAATGGAACTTTCAAGAGACCTGAAGTTTCAATGTTTTTTTCATGCCATCATAAATAATGCAATTCTCGATGTTCACATTTATGATGGGGCTTTAACTGGTAAGATAGAACACTACACATGTTTGCATTATTTGAAGAATGTTCTCCCTTAGGAGATAGATATTCTGACATATTGACTCAAATAATTGAGCCGCTAGTACACAACCATAATGATTTATGGTATCAAGAAGATGGCACGCCTCCACACAATTCACTCAATGTGTGAAATATCCTATACAGGCTATTTGAAGATCGATGGTTGGCGAACAATGGTCCACATCTTTGGCCACCACGTTCTCCCGATTTAACTCCTTTAGACTATTATGTTTGGGGTAGGATAAAAAATATTGTCTACTCAACTCCCCAGACTGATAAAGAGGACTGCAAAGAACAAGTCAGAAATGCGTTCAGGTTTGTTTAGATTTTAGGATTCATAGTTTTGAAGCTCAATTTGGTTTTTAAACATTTTTGCAGATCTCTTCCTCCCGATGAAATAAGAAGAGCAACGCATGAAGCATTCCTGAGACATATAAATAAATGTCTAGAAATTAACGGTCAAAACTTTGAGCATCTTCTCTAATTATAACTGCGAGAGTTTGCCATGGTTCTCCTGATAGTAACTTGAAGTCGGTTTCAAGAAGGGTGAAAAATCTACAGCGTGGTTCAAATAACAGTTCCTGAAAATTTCATCTTTTTTGGCGTGAAGGGAAAAGAAATAGCTGAAAATTCAAGACGAAAAACAGTTCTTTTGTGAATTACTCAGAAAATATCCACTTTAGGGCAAGGGTATGATACATACACTCACATTATTTCTTAACGTAGATTCAATATCTGCCCTAAAAAAATGGGTTTCTAATTTGAAAAATTGATTTTTCACAATTTTGTCATCCCTAATTTTGAAAGCGATTTTTTCACCCCCCTGTATCATGAATCGCGATTTCGATTTTTAAAGTGGATACATCAATCTTACATCTTGAAAAATCCCAAAAATGAAAATTTTCCTTCGAAAAACCTCGAAGTTATTCTTGTTTCAGCGGAGCTCTATTTTCAATTTTTTTCTCGAATTTTCCTGCTCAGAGAGAATTTTCCAACCAAAACTGAAAAATGTTACATCAAAATAACTTGAAATTTTCTAAGGAATCTATTTCTGCAATAAAAAAATGTGTTGTGATTTGAAAAACGGAAGTTGACGTCATTTCCGGAAAAACCGGAGCTGCTCATGCCTTCAAAATATTTTAGATTTCATCAGCATTGTGAAATACTTGTAAGTGCTGAATTTCATGAAAATACGTTCAGTAGTTTGCCGTATAAATATGGGTGAGGTTCCTCGTGAAGGACCCTGTATATATATTTTTTATCACATATTAGTTTTCATTTTTTTCTGTTCCTTTGTTCATGAATTCGAGAACATGTGGACCGATGATTTTCGTTTTTTTTTCTCATTATTATTTAATTATTACTTTTGAAACGTGTACGACAAATTTATAGAACAAGCTCATTTACTCTGAAGAAAAATATATGGCATCAAAATCCTGAAATAGCTCAATTTTAGTGTCACTTTAACTAAGGTTTTACGGCATTTTTGAAGGATTTGAAGAATGCATTTTGTTCCATCCCCATCTCTATTGATTTTTTGAACAGGGAAAGTGGATATGTTACTCTTTTTGGCAAGGTTTTCATATCTTCTTCACAAGCTACTTCGAAAATTTCGTTACCCGAAACGTGATTTGGGATCTTCCGCAAGCTCGTGGTATTTCATATGAGCCATGTTTCGTTCCTTGGATTTTTTTATCAGCTCTAACTTTTGTCGGACTGGATCTTTTATGTTGAATGCTCGTATTGCGAATACTTTCAAGAATAAATAAGATCGTTATATTCAGTATGAAATAGTTATTTCTCTATTTCAGTGTCGGAATGAGTTCATTACAGTACTAAAAAAAAGTGCGGTTTCTAGTAGTAATGATAATACTGGAAATTTTAGTAATGAGTTGTGAAGCTCCCATGTTCTAGTTTTACGATTATCAGTAATGAGTATAAGTAATCATTTTCGCATATATAATATTGAAAATAAAAATTTGCAAAATTCTGATTATTGTGTTTGAAATGTTTTTAACACGCTTCTACGTAAACAGTCACTTCTAACACTATTGACTGTCATAAAAGCCTCACTCTTAATGGCAGTTACACAAAAACTTATTTACTTATGCTACCGTATGATCTTTCGGTGAAACTTATAGGTGTCTGAGTGTTTAGTTTTTTGATTTGATTTTGAATTTTTTTTTATTCAGGAACTATTGAGTATTAAATACTTGATCAAGTTTCAGTGATCTTGAGTTTATGAGTTATAAAAATAAGTTTTTGGACTCAAACAATCATTATAACAATAAATCAATAAAAATGCCTAAACAATAATGGATTTTCTGAAAATTTTCTGCTTTAATACTATCGTTTATTCCAAGTTATTTCCTTATTTATACGGATAAACAAATATTCTGTTCTTGCATCCTCTTAAACAACACCCAACTGATAGTCTCGTCGAAGACCAATTATCAAACACGTCTTAGCATCCGCAGCTAATGAGTCAGGTTGAACCATTTTCCTTTCAAATTTCTCCTGAAGAAAAAAAAACATGATGTATTAATTTACACGGTGGCGTCCAGCGAAAAGCCATCGTTCGCGGAACATTCTGTCCAGAACAAATTACCGGCCCATTTAAATAATTTTAATGATAGATTAGGACATAGAGTACCCGCGGGTGGTCGTTGCCTACCATCAACTCTTAACTTTCAACTTCGGCGAGGAATGCGTTAATTCTATGATTTTTGCGAGAAGTGAGTACGACCGGCTGAAAAAATTGAGATAGACGACCGGTTCGGATGATAGGGCATGTTAGATAATTGTTTAACTATGGGCTATTGCCTAATTGATTGAAAACGTGTGAGATCCTGGTGCGCGTAATAGAGTTTCTGAATTGATGGGTTGAAGTGATGTGAATTTTCCATCTGGGTTCATTGCACAGCTCTACGAAAAAAAAAGGTTTTTGTTGCCCTTTTCTCTTGAGTATATAAAATAATAATTATATATTCAGGTGCATACAAGCATAAATTTATTTTTGAGCACGTCCGATATTTTATAAGATATAAAAAAATTTGAGAATTTTTAACCAGTTTCTAGTTTATTGAGTCCGGGGAAACTTTGTGAGCCTATTTGTTTCAATATAGTGCAAAATCTTTCATTTTACAACTCAAAATTATTCAACGGGTTGCGTCCATGCCAGTGATTTTTTAACATTTTTATATATATACTTTAAATTTTAGAATTTTCTTTCCTTGGGAACAACTAAAAATTATAATAACGATAAATTTTATTTGCTATCAAAAGATAATACCTATATGGCACGTCTTATGAACACATTTTGTATTAATGCATAGTGAAGAAAAATATAATATACAGGGTGTGTCTATGACCACTGCGTTAATATATTCGATAGATTCTTGACGACAAAAGAAGTATTTTCTTCCTTTAAAATTTTTCAAAATTTGGTCCCGTTCAAAGGATATAGGGTGTTGAAATTTCATAAAATATTGTTTTTTCACCTGTAATATTCAAACGACTATACAAATTGAAATGATCTCTTGTAGAAGGTTTTTGATAACAATCATGGATATTTTGGCATCTATAGATTTATTCCATTTCTGTGGGTTTCTCACTATTTCTGTAGAGTCAAAGACTCACCCTGTATAATCATTTCAAAATTTCAGTTGTACATAGTAATTCATTCGAAAATTATGCATGAAGCATGGGCATGAAGTCAGCAACGTTTAACAATCTCAATATTGCGCCAAATAAAAAACATTGAAAAGCACAACAACATACGATCAAATTGTTGACGAGAAATTTTTGAATATGGAACTAGTGTGGAATTATTATTTGGACAATTACAATAATCTGTCATTTCTTTTCTTTCCAACGTTTCAACAGATATCTTTATTCGTTTTCAAGGTAAAAATTTACTCTTAATGAAGCTGACAAGTTCAGTCTACTGAGTTTTGGACGCCAATTCTTCGAAGTAACTTGAGGAAGTCTTCAAACCACAGATGTGTTCTAATAAGACGGCGATACTTGAAGGTAAGCGCGTAAACTCTTCAGCACGCAGAATTAAGGACTAAAATGCAGCTATAAACAATAAAATTTCTTGAAATCTTTATTGAGGATATCGTTAACTGTTGTATGAAAACTAAAAACTTACCAAAATTAGAACTCATTTATTTTATTTTATGTTTTTTATGCTAAAGCATCCAAATTCAGGATTACTTCAACCTTTTAAAATTCATATTCCGAAAAATAATGAACTCATCGTAATAAGTAATAGGACTTTTTGAAATTGTGTCGCAACATAAAATACAACAAATATTGTTCTGTTGAAAAATAATGATTCATTGTTATTGTTTGAAAAGTTAAACAATAATGCACAGAGTTATCCTTTGGAATGATGCATTGTTATATTATTAGTAGAGTGAAATTGGGGTGGAATAGTTTTCGCTGATTCCTCCTGAACTATTTCACAACATTGAATACGCGAAGTCCAATTTCCTTCTCGCTGAGCGCTCACAACCTCAAGGACCACAGGTCATGTGCTCTCAGCTACAAATTACCCTATTCGAATTCCACCTTACCAACATTCAAGCATTCATACTCCCACAAGTGAATCCGTTACCATTTCCTCTATTTCACAATCAGAAACCCCATCATCAAACCATCACGCACCGCGCTACGCCTCTGGTGGCTACAGGAACGTCCACATCCTTCCTTCTAATGTAAGGCATATATATCGGTAATGGTCTCAATTAATCATCCTTTCCAGCCCATCCATGTAAGGAAAATGATACGTTCTCCCGGCCTGAAAGGAAAAGTGTACAAAATTATTTAATGTAATACAAGACGACCGTACGCTATGTTCGAACTTTGACCCTTGCTGAAGGAAAAATTGCGGTAATGAGGATGGTTTCTCTGGACAACATGCACAGTGCTGCGTGACTTTATACATTGTGATTCTCTGTTGGTGATAAATACCACTGATATTGCATATTTGGCAGTACTTATTTGCAGATTTCAATAATTGTATTTCATTTATATTCAGCAGTATTGTAGTTATTTATACAACAATAAATTCAATGAATTGGAAAAGTTAAAGCCAAGTTAATAATCATTTTATGACTATTCAACAAGCGTGCAAAAATGACTAAATTTTTGACAGCTTCATTTAAGTTCACCATATTCCTCATCTTTAAATGAACACTTTCAGCGCTTTTTCTAAAGGATGATTCATTTAGAGGACTTTCTTTTAAATAAAAAAATCATTAACAACACTTTCAGTTTATAATCTTTATTAACAAATAAAAGAACCATTCTTTAGAATTATTTTTCAACGATAATTTCTTTCGAATGCTGACCTCGATTCGGTTAACAAGATCTATTGGATAGTTACAATTTTCAATGGCACGTGTGAATAAGTATTTCGGGTGAAATTTCTCCAATGGCTCCTGTAATATTGGCCTCCAATACCTGAATCGTTTGGCGGTTTGCCCATGTAGACTTTGGACTTCACATAGCCTCAAGGGAAAAAATCAAGAGGTGTGATATCACATGATTAGCCATCTAGCCGGTCAATTCACTGGTCCGAAGCGTGATATAATCTGCTCGCCGAAATTCTTTCGCAGTAAAGTCAAGAATTTGAAGAAATATGGACCAATTGTTCCAGCGGCCCATAAACCACCCCAAACAGCTGTTCTTTCTGGATTAAACGGCAATTCTTGGGACTCTTCGGGTTGTTTATCGCCCCAGATTCGGGCATTTTGTTTGTTCACGAACCCGTTAAGCCAAAAATGGGACTCATCAGTAAACAAAACTTTTGTCGAAAAAAGTGGATTCCTGCAAGTTTGTCCATAACCCAACGACTTAAACTGAAATGACTCGGTAGGTCGGTCGGCTTCAGTTCTTTAACTGATTGAATATTATAGGCTTTCAAAGAAAGATCCCTACGTGAAATCCGCCAAGTCGTTGAATACGAAAGGCCAAGCTGTTGAGAACGGCGACCTATCGACACTTCAGAGTCATCACTTACACTCTTCCCCACCGCCATATTCTCTACACTACGAAGTGGATGTTGTCTATTTGGTCAAGTATTATCGAGTAACGAATATAGTCATCAAACTTAGTGATGTCTACCATCACGAATTGTGCGTTTTGTAGGCCGATTATGTGGACTTTAAATCGCTTCAAGTGCCCGATTAATTGGAGAACGTCCATAATAATAAAGCTGAACTAGTCGGAAAATCCAAAATAATCGAGGAATTACTGAGCAAGTTCTTTTGAGAGTACTATCCTTATTTTTCTCCGCAGAATCAAACGCAATCATAAAGTTTTATAACAAAAAAGCAGAATTCGAATTTCTGATCATGATTTCCAATACAAAATATGGAGCACCCCGATCAGATATTTACTAGATGAATAAGCTGCACTACCTCTTCATTTTCTTTGACTTTGAAATTATGAGAACAGCTTTCGCTCGAGATGTTAAAGATAAAAAAATTAACATGATAGTGACTATAAATATTTTGACCCTGAGCCTATTTTCTTTTTTATTTTTTGAAAACAAGTCAAGTCAATGTTTTTTCCAGAAATGATTTCAGCTTTAAACATCCAATCAGATCAGGAACAAAAAAAGAATTTTTACAGATTTAATTTCTCTACCTGTATAAATGAAAGTGTTCAGGGCCCAGATATAGTTTAGCTCAGTAAAGAATTCCATGCAATATCATTATACCAATATTCAGATTTCAAATATGTTCAGTTTTCAAAGTGTCATTTCGTAATCGAAATTTTTAATCATTGAATGTCTTCATATATTAAAAACGTCTCACTTCCTGAAACGGGATTGTTCATTGCTGAAATTTAAAGACTTTTTCTATTTCAGGGTCGTAATGGGTTCATTACATTACTGAAAACAGTGCTGTAATGAACTCATTACAGCATTGTTTTTAGTTATATTTTACGTTTTGTGGTTGACAACACTTTCGAATGTCAACACGCGTCCATTGCACGTCAGTTGTCAATATTAAACCATGAAGAGATTTAAACGCATTATTCAAATTCTATAATCTGTCAATTTTCGTATCAGTCACACCAACTGCGAGACTAAAATGCAAAAGGCACTAGGAGGTATAATCAGAATTTTTCATTGAATTCGAATGAATGTCTCACAATTTTAAATGAAATAGAAAAAATATTTTCTACTATATTCGTTGCAGAAGGCAATTCCAACACTCATGAATTTCGCATTCGTGTCGGAATAGGTGCCCATTCTGCAACTTGTTTAGAATATGCTATTTTTTATCGATCTCCTCGATGTATATTCAAAATTATGTGATTCTAAAATGAATATTTGATGAGATATCAAGGACTTAGATACAATATTCAATATACAATTTAACAAACTTCTAACGTGATGGTTTGAACGAAATTTTGCATTATTAATATTATTATTATTATTATTATTATTATCACTGATAGTCATTTGGTTATCTCACTGACGTTTTACTTAATTAATTGTTAATCGTCAGTTTCATATTCAACAAAAGCATGGCAGTTCTCAACCTTGTATTCATACCTATAATTTTGGTCAAACATAGAAGATGAAAGAAGTCTCAGAATCAGACGAAGAATTATATACCGAAGGTGCAGCAACTATCTAAGAATATTCTGATAGGTTGTTACCAATAAAATAAAAAAAAAGCTACACAAAATGCTACGAATTGTTTGATCATTAAAGAAAAATGAAGAAAGGCAAAAATGTATCTATCTGAAAGATCAAAGAATGTAAATGCAACTACATTATGGTCAGAATTTTCAATGCTGAAAAGCACTTTCAAAGTTAAAGAGAATGTTAATTTTGACACTTTTCTTAAAGCATTTTTTAAAGCAAATTTCAATGGATTAGCGGACGAAAAAGTCTAAGATTTTAAGGTTAGACCAATGAGTTCAATTTTTGAAAGAACCTGATGATTCAGATTATCTGCTGATAAAGGTAGGAAGTTATAATAATTAATTTGGATTTTATTAGGTGTGTTTTACATGCATGAACGGCAAAAATTGTTTTCATTGCAGAATAGACGCTATTTAAATACCATTCGTTACAATTCATGCTTTTGTTTCTTATCCATTAGAACCTCTGGGAATTTCCATATGAAAGTCACATGCTCAATTATAACGAGGAGCGTTCCGTTGATAAAAAAACAACAACTATCAGAGCACATTATCCGCATGAAATGTTACAAATTAAATTCTCACGTCCCACATTTTAGGTCAGCAGTGCCTATATGATACGTACATATTTGTTTCAATACCTGCAATTCACGGTACTGACCGTGTAAAATGATTCTGGTTAATGTCCCTGTCTCATATTTCATCGGAAGTTGTTCGGTATCGTGTCAATTAAAATTATTTACGATTTATGCTCAGTGGTGTTATGGTTTACCTGTTCCGAGCGGCCCCTAGTAAAACAAGCGCGCAAAAAATATTATTGTGGAATCAAGCGAAACGCGTTGAAATAACATTGGGATTGATGATAATTTGAATTGTTTTTACGAACTAATTAGTAACAAATGGGAAAACATTGGGATTGACTCGAGCTTGTTAGATTAATACTTTTGGAGTGTATAGTAGTACAATAGAGTAACTTCACCAAAAATCAAATCTGAATCTTAAACAATCTATTGAGTAGTTCGTTTTAGTACGGCTCATCTGTCCGTACACGACGAATAAATGTAAGATATAATTTTAAAAATGTACAACCTCAATCCGATTATCGCACTACGCTTCACGGTCTCGGGCCTCGAAGAGATGGGGCCCAAGTGTCAGGAGGCGATCGAAGAGAACGCGATAGAAGGATCTGAAAGAGGTATAAGGGATGACGTCCAGCCGCCAGGCCAAGATCGAGAGAGGTAAATAAAGGAATGTAACTACTGACCAGTGAAATGTTCCATAATTCATACAGATGTCATAAATTACACAGCCCAACAAAATAAAAAAAAAATGCCGGAAATCTAACTTATGATTTTAGATGATTTTAATGTGCTGATTCCAAAAAAGCCACCAGATTTTTTTTATCAGCTCTAGTTCTTGAGATACACGTTACAGGTTAAATGATATATTTTTTCTGATAAAGGACAACAAATAAGGAGATAAATATGTGCTAAATCGTCAAAATAGAAATTTCCCAAAATCTAATTAGCCAAATGGATACCTGGAATTGTCCCTGACCCAATGTTCCTATACTAGGAACTACTCAATACAATGCTCTTAATTACGTTTATACCTGTAATTGCCTATGACCCGATCCTTCTACACCTGCTTGGCTGTACTTGATTTAGTATATTACTGAGTTTTCCCAAGTAAAGTTGTGCTATCATTTTGTGTAAATTTTGGTCGTGTTGTAGTATCAAGACACTAAACTGAAACAAGCAGACAGACGTACCTGTGTAAATCATGTTTTTTGTTATATGTGTGGTGAATACACTTTGAAAGAGAACAGAAAAACGATTTCTGATTTTGTGAAAAGAGCTATTTTGGCGTTCATTTAGGAGATCAAGATAAATCTTGGGTCCCACATTTCATATGTAAAACATGTGTTGAACATTTGCGACAGTGGACAACTGGAAAGAGGAAGTGCCTAAAGTTTGGTGTACCAATGGTTTGGAGAGAACCGCGAAACCATCATGACGACTGCTATTTTTGTCTCGTTAATATTAAAGGCATAAATAGAAACAATAGACAGAAATGGACATATCCTGATCTAGATTCTGCAAGAATTCCTGTAGTGCATTGGAAAGAAATACCCGTTCCATCATTCAGCAGTCTACCCGAACTGACAGAAGATGATACAGTGTAATATGATATGTCTAGCGATGCTGGATAATGGGTGTTGATAAGCGAAAGACCATATCTAATCGAAATTCCCAGAAATTCCAGACAGTAATAAACCTGTCAAAAATATCACTCCTATAATCATAAAACCTAAGATTTAAAACAAAATTTATTGATACGCTACATGGAAATCTTGATGGATGTACGACGTGATGAAATTTGAGACTTAGCTAGGGAGTTCGTTACCTTACCTTAAGGGCTTATGGTTTCTAATTAACGATAGGAAAAAGGTGGATCTTTAGTAAAAATTGAAATTAAATCAGTCTATCGAGAGACTCAATTGACTAAAGCCAATGAAACTTAGATTTCGAAGTAGTTGGGGTAAATTTCGAACTATCGAAAAGAAGGGCACCAATTGAGAGAAATTAGGGGATTCCGGATTATGTTCGATAACGCCCACGGACAAGGGGATATTAGGAAAAATTAGGGAATGGAAAGTCAGTTTAACGTGATCCGTAACCATGAAAACACTTAAAAAAATTCATAGAAGAATTTCAGTATTTTAAATTTTAGAAAAATAGTAATTGTGTTGTAATTGAGTGAGTTCGAAATTTCGCTAGTGAAGTTCCGTGTTAGAAGTCCAAGGAAAAAGGTCAGATATAAAATTTATAAACAGTCAGAAGTCCATAGTCCGAAACCACCAATAATATTTTGTCAGAAATTGTTTTACTTATTTTTTTTTGTGCTTGCTAAAATTGTCATTTTGTTTTTTGTGTGCTTCGAATAAATTAGTTTTTGTTATTCAGGAATTTTATTGAGTTCCCTAATCTTAAGAACTGAAGACTCGTCCTTTCTAGCGACTAGCCGAATCCTGAAGATTTCTCCCGTCAGGAGAAACTCTAAAATAAACAATATTTTTTTTAAATCTTCAATTTTTCTTTTGAACACCTCTTCGTCGGTGGAAAGCCGCTCTTCTACTGGGACGTTGGAAAGAGGTGTTCATTACAACAGAAACATCAACGTCTGACGAAGTTAAAAGAATTCAATCAGAAAACGACAGCAATTTCAAAGCAGATTTAGCAACTTCGCAGTGTTTCAATCAAGAAGAACTTAACGATCTTATAAGAGACCTGAATCTCTTAAAGGAATCCGCTGAATTACTTGCATCCAGATTAAAAGAAAAAATTCTACTTTGTCGAGGTACTAACATTACATTTTATATGGAAATTGTTTTGGGTATTTGTCACGTAAATTTCCTGGCATTAGCACGGAAAAGCTAAAAGCTGGTATACTTGATGGTCCTCAAATAAGGCAACTTGTTAAAGATACACAATTCACCACATCAATGAACGAGACTGAATCTAACGCTTAGAGTTCATTTGTTCAAGTAGTACAAAATTTTCTTGGCAATCATAAAGCAGAGAATTACGTAGAATTAGTGGAAACTATGCTTTCAAATTTTGATATTCTCGGCTGTAACATGAGTATAAAAGTTCACTACCCCCACAGCTACCTAGATCGTTTTCCAGAGAACTTAGGTGATTGTAGTGAAGAACAGGGGGAAAGATCGTTATCAGACAATTGGATAGCCACATGATGGCGGACTACAGCTGGAGCCTTCAGCGAGACTGCCCTAGTAAACTCAATTCTAGAAAATCGTATAAAAGAAAATTTTTATGTAATTAGTGACTAATGAAATTATGTAAATTAAGTTTTTGCAATAAATACTTGAATCCATGTGTCTTTGTTATAACAGTTATAACGTAAATTATATACACAATTTTTTTTTTAAATCCCAAAAACTAGATCTGATAGACAAAATCTGAGAACTTTTTTACATTCTGCATCCAAAAATTTCTCAGGAACAATTAAAAATCGCAGGCACCAAAATGTGTGTTGGTCTGTGTTATGGAATTACTGTACTGGTCGGCTCATCTTTTTTGGATATCATAAATGTATCGTTCTTTTTCATCAGGCGATTTTCATCCATAGTAAATTGCAGAGAGCTTTTGATGTTCTTCAATTTTCACTTTCAAGGGGCGTTTGGTTTCGCTCCTACAAGGTATTCCTTGTTCGCATGGCATTTCATATAGGCAGTTCTTTGTTTTTTGATTTTCGTTATCAGTTCTAACTTTTAATGGATTCACCCTGATGGTATGATATGTGTAATAAATTCAGTATACATTTTATTGGCGTGGTGTCCACAAATTGCCAGAAAGACAGTTCTAACTTTTAATAGATTAACCCTGATGGTATGATATGTGTAATAAATTCAGTATACATTTTATTGGCGTGGTGTCCACAAATTGCCAGAAAGAGGCCAAAATATGTAGAAAACAATGGCCAATACTTCAAATGAATTGTTCTTTACTTTCTCTTTAATAATTAGTGTTTTATTTTCACAAAAAAAATGTTCGTTTCATATTGGTATACCAGATATATCCGATTATTTTCATTTTTTCTGATAAATCTTCCACATAAGTATCATTTGTGGGTTCAAGCTGATATTCTGTTGTTTGTTTCACCTTTCTAATATCTTTTTAGGATAACCATTACTTCTGGGTGTTTTTGTGATGTTATTTATTTCCTTATATTCATCTTGTTGGGTTTAGCATATATTTGTTGCTCTGACATATAAACATTTTGCCACTTTCAAATTAGAATTCAGTTGATGGTTGGAATTAAAATGTAGATATTGGCCAATGATTGTTGGTTTTTGGTACACACTGGTTCTTGGGAATCCATTTTGTTCATAAACAAATACATCTAAGAATGGAAGTTGACTTCAGCATAACTTTCCAGGTCTGGAGCCAGCTTGTATAGGCATTATTTTAGTTATCTGATATCTTTCCTGGTTTCAGCAAAGCCATCACATGGGTTTTTCTCAAAATCGTGGGATTCATCATTTTGGAAGTATAGTTATATATATATAGCAATATATTATTTGACCAGTCATTTCGTTGCTTCATTCCCAAAATATTTTTTTTTTCTTTTGGTGTGGCCTAAGCCAGCAGATTTAATTTGATTTATACCTTCGTTGAGTTTGTTTAATATTGGTGGATGCATTCTCTTCGTCAATTTTAAGTTTCAATTTTGTCCCGTTTACTTTTGCTTAAGTAAGTTTCCGTTGAGTAATAATTGACTAGCCAATTGGTTTGCTGTAATATTTGATTGTATTCTCTTTGGTTTTATCTGGTCAGAACTCAAATTCTTCACTATGTTCCATGCTCTTTCACTATTTGATTTCAGTTCTACAACCTCTAGAAGTTTCTCTCTTCTGTTACTCCTCACTTCTGCAATATTGTTAATTTGATATGAGAATGATTCTAGTAAGAAGAAAGTTTCATTCTTTTCTAAAATTTGTCTAGGAGTTATTCTCCAGACTTTGAATTTATGTGGTACTGTATGTATTGCCGTCATGCTTCATGTACCAGTTTGAAGAAATCTTCGTAGGCAGTGTATTCTATTGATTCTGAGGTCAATTCGTAAATAGAAATTTGCATTAATATTTGGTGTACGCCTAGAAGTTTGTCACTGGTCTTCTTTTATTGCACACATATTGGCCAAACTTTCTTGATACGCCTTCAATATTGATTTCTATCACAGTCAGGTAGGGTTCTGTGAAAACATAATTGAGTTTTTGTGTCAAATTCGATATCAGCTGGTGTTTAAAGGACTGAGTGATTAGGTTACTATGTGGGAATACTAGATTGTCCTCTGTCAAATCAAATCATTTATTTCGCAAGGTATTACAACAACAAATGGTAATAACCTAATAGTCAATGTATAAAAAAATAAAATTTGCAAATATAATATATATTCATATACATTTTTACACACACATATATAGGAACAAAGATCACATAAATGTAGCGCATATAGGCAAATACAAAAATAGACGACATTAAGAAATCATTCAATTTAGAAACTCATCAAAACCATAAATGGACTTTTCCACTAAAAATTCATAGAGAGAACTCTTAAAATTCCTGGCACTCTTAACACGGTCCGGTAGACGATTATAGAATTTAATTCCCCAGTAGTTGAAACCCTTCCTGGTAAAATCTAATTTCTGGTACGGTACATCCAATTCATCTCGATTTCGTGAAGAATACGAGTTTAAATGACAATTACCCCGAGTACGATATTCACATTTACTCTCGTGCACATACGTACTGCAGGTGTGAATATACTCCGAATAAAATGTGAGTATTTTAAATCTTTTGAAATAATCTCTGCAGGAGGTTCGATTCTCAATACCTGCCATAATCCTTATTGCCCTTTTTTGTTGCAAGAAGATCTCGCCACAATGCGGACTGTCGCCCCAAATTATTACCTCGTAGGACATCCTACTGCGGAACAGTGCGTGATAGGTAGCAATCATAATACCCTCATTTACGATTTTTAAGCTCTTCATAACGAATAAAACCGATGACAATTTTTTTACTATTACAACATGTTTATTGAATCGAAAATATTCCTGCATAGTTATTCCCAGAAATTGTGCGTCGTTTGCGATCTCGAACTTTTTCTTGTTTCCATTTTCAAGGTCTTCGTTTTAGATCTGTTGAGGTATAGTCCGTTTTCAGAAAGCCAGACTTCAATGCTATTCAGGGCGTTTTCAGTTTTTGTTGTGAACGAATCCTCTACAATACTCAAAAATGACGTATCATCTGCATAATTCCAAAGTTCAGCAGTAGAAAATCACTGTAGACCTCTGCGTCTATTCCCACATCATTATCATCCTTATTTTACCTGAATGCATTTACAACTTTCCAAGCTCCCTTTTGCGTATCTTCCGCTGACTCGATCTTGTTCGAGTAGTACGTTCTTCTACCTTTATCGATTTCCTCCTTGTACAGTATCCTATATTTCTTATACAGACTTATATCTTTTTGTCATTTTCTTTTTCTAATCTTTGTATAGCGTTTTTCTAATTTATATAGCGTCTAAAATATTTTTCAAATTTTCCATATCTTTGGTATACCACGGTTCATTTCTTCTTCTAGAGATATTTATTTCTCTTCGTTCAATTAGCCAAAATTTATCAACAACTTCTACTAATTGTTGGTGGAAGGCTTCGAAAAATTCCTCCGCTGACTTATCCATCATTTCGGTAATCCAGTTCTTCTGCGATAGATAGTCCACAAGCTGCTCTGTATTAGATTGTGTTATATTTCTGAAATATTTAACCTTTTTATCGTTATTTCTGTTATCTGTACCTTGTATTCAACTTGGTCAGGGGTGTTCGTCAATATATTATCTATACAAGTTGCGCTTGATAAAGTTACTCGTGATGGCGAATTTAAAAGATACTTGAAACCATATTCCTCGATCGCATTCAACCAATGCTTGGACATCTTTGTCTCTTCCAAGATATCAATATTGAAATCTCCGGCTATGATGATCATATATTGTGAATGAAATTGCTGTAATATTTCCAGACAGGAAGCAAATTTCTCAGAGAATTTTTCATAATTTGATTTAGGGGGCCTGTAAATGCCGACTATTATCGTTCTTGAGCTTCTGATTTTAATTGCGGTCATTTCAAAAATGCCTTCCACTGTTAACTCGTTCAGTATGGTCAACTCGTCTACTTCATAATTTTTTCTTACAACAATAGCCACCCCTCCATAACCGTTTTCTCTTGCGTAGCCTGATGCAACCTTCAAATCGCTAAAAGGTAAATGTTTGTATAAATCACTGGTAATCCACGTCTCAGTAATCACTCCATAATCTATGTTGTGTCGATTAAATGTTTGTTCTATTTCCTCCGCTTTCCCTCTTATCGAACAGCAGTTAAGGTTCAACAAACATCTGGACGTTTTTTTGCCGATCTGAGGAACGAAAAAATTTGAACCTTCTTATTGTTATTCCTGTCGGCCAGAGTTCGGGTTTAGTGAGCTCTTCCAGAAGGGAGAAATTCGCACCTAGCTTGAAAGACTGTTCGCACCTTCTCTTGCTTGAATCTCTGTTATTTCGAATGTTTCACTTGGAAATTTTGATTTAAGATATTTGTCTATTTCAGACGATGAAACACCCCTTTGGACTCTACCAATATGTAGCCAAGCTCTCCTCACAGCTCCTGCAAAGTTAAGCTTTTCTGAATCTTCAACTTGTGTTGTACCAATGATTGTAGCTGCTTTTTGTTTGTTTTTCTCCTTAATTATTCCTTTGCTGACTCCTTGCAAATTTGCCCGATTTGTGACTTCAGACTCCAGTTTTCCTTTTCTTAGTGAATTGCGCGGGATATCGGCAACGTCGCAGTTTCTTACATTCGAAGAATGTCGGTCATTATTGGCAACACTATCCTTTGTTTCTATCGACGTTCGGGCTTAATTAGCTGAAACAAGATATTACAAACTCATGTATCACATTTTGGGAAGACCACTAATTTTCCCCCTACTTTTGTTCACAGCTCGAATCTTCTTTTATTGAAAATCGACCAAAACAGGTGCAGCTTTTGCGCCGCAACTCATATAGTATGGATATCATCTTTTCAGTAAGCTTTTCTCCTTCGAAAATCTTAATGAACCAAATTTAGAAAAAATCGTAAACGCGATTATCGTTGCGATCCCTCCAATGTAAATCATTGTTTATTGGTTATATCGAAAACCTGCTGAATGAGTCGCCTTCTGTACAGTGCAAATCACTATGAATCGTCAATACGAAGCGTGTGCAAAATTCAGTTCCTCCTATTCCTTGCCCTTCGTTTCACCCATTTCGGTATTGTAAGAGTGGAAAACACACACTCAATCAACCACCAAACTTCTCGAACGCGAAGCTCCGCAATTCGTAATAAAGAAAACTTGAGGAAAACAGCGACTTTGTGTACATCTCCGCGTCAGCGTAGGCATCATTCATATTACATTCCACTTATTTAATTTCGAGAAAACAACAATAGACGGCCTTTTTCGTTCCCGGAAGTTCTATTCCAATATCCTACATTATTCAGAACTTTCGAAAGAGGGCTGAAGTTGAGAAATACGCATTCTTTCCAATCTTCCACATAACGTCTTTCCCCAATACCGCTCAGGAGACCCATTAGACTCTGGATGTCCTTTGATCAAGGATGCTCGGTAGGAGTTCCTCTTTGGACTTCAGCGTGCCGTATTTGCAATAAAATACTCTTTGTTTCGATGTTTTATGTTTGACTGTAATCGGTCCGTTAGACTGATGTTGGAAAGTTCTTTGTGTCGTTACTTGATTTCGGGAATTTATCCACGTGACGGTGATGTGGGAGTGCAGGAAATGTACAGATGAAAGAATGGCCGAGTGGTGAGGTATTGACAGAAAGTGCTGTATAGAGGTCATGAGATATTCTGTTTGAATCCTTGAGGTTTAGTGGAATACAATGGAGTCTAGCTCCAGCAGTTGTCTTCTGCAAACAAACAGAAGCTTCTAGGTTATTCTGAAGAAGATCAGACTGTACTCTGAATTTTATTTTTGTTTTGTATTAGGTTCACAAAACAACCAGATATAAGAATTTGACTTCGTTTAATTACCAGCTAAATGATGAACGTGATAGGCAATTGAAAATCCAAATGAAGAGAAACAGAAACATCGAGCACAAATATATTTCAACGCGGATATATAGGGTCTTACACGAGGAAACTCACCCATATTTATACGGGAAACTACTGAACGTATTTTCATGAAATTTAGCACTTATAAGGTTTTTACGATGCTGATGAAATCAAAAATATTTTCAAGGCATGAGCACCTCCGGTTTTCCGGAAATGACGTCAACTTCGGTTTTTCAAATTACAACACCATTTTTTTATTGCAGAAATAGATTCCTCAGAAAATTTCAAGTTATTTTGATGTAACATTTTTCAGTTTTGGTTGGAAAATTCTCTCTGAGCGGAAAAATTCGAAAAAATCGAAAATAGAGCTCCGCTGAAACAAGAATAACTTTTTGTGGATGGAAAGTTTTCATTTTTGGGATTATTCAAGATATAAGATTGATGTATCCACTTTAAAAATCGAAATCGCGATTCATGATACAGGGGGTAAAAGAATCGCTTTCAAAGTTAGGATGACAAAATCGGGCAAAATCAATTTTTTCAAATTAGAACCCCATTTTTATGGCAGATATTGAATCTACGTTAAAAATTAATGTGAGTGTATGCATCACACCCTTGTCTTAAAGTGGATATTTTTTGAGTTATTCACAAAAAACTGTTTTTCGTCTTGAATTTCCAGCTCTTTCTTTTCCCTTCACGCCAAAAAGATGAAATTTTCAGGAATTGTTACGTAAACCATGTTTTAGATTTTACTACCCTTTTATGCAAGAGAAAAAAGTTACAGGTTGTTCCTAAATAAATGGCGAATTTGGATTCGAATTTGTATCGGAAACCTCTTTATTTCAACTAAACGGCCATCGGTTTTCTCTCCAGTGATAAATAATTCCTTATGAACCATATGCAATAACTTACCATGTTTTACATTCTTTTTTTTTAATGATAGATATCATTAATTACATCTGCCAAATTCCTCTTTATTCAGTAGCATTTTGTGTTTACTATTAATTTGGTGATAATTCGTATTAAGTTAAAAAATCGATCACTATGCATAATTTTACCAATGAAGATTATTTAAATCTATTTCGCCTTCATGGAGAATGTAATAAAGTTGTAGATAGAACGATTCGACTGTTCATTGAGAGGTTTCCTGACCGACCCAGACCAACCAACCATTAACAGAACCATGACAAACTTGAGAAATGTCGGATCTTTCGTTAAGAAAACTATACACAGAGAAAAAAGTGTAGTAGAAGATGAGAACAACGAAATTACAGTTCTTGCATACTTTCGTGTGAATCCTCAAAATTCACTCAAAGATGCCGAGATTGCTCTGGGGTTATCTCAATCGAGTGTTTGGAGAATATTAAAAAAAAACATAAAATGCACCCATATAAATTATATAGGGTATAGCATTTGAAAGAAACTGATTTCGTCAGGAGAACAGAGTTTTGCGAAGCTATGATGACTCCATTTCAAGAGATTGAAAACTTTTTGGACTGTATAATTTGGACAGATGAATCTTAATTCACAAAGAATGGTTCTTTCAATAGGCATAACAGTCATTATTGGGATGAAGAGAACAACCACCACTTCAGACAATGGAACTTTCAAGAGACCTGGAGTTTCAATGTTTTTTGCACCATCAAAAATAATGCAATTCTCGATGTTCACATTTATGATGGGACTTTAATTGGTAAGATAGAACACTACACATATTTGCATTATTTAAAGAATGTTCTCCCTTAGGTGATAGATATTCTGACATATTGACTCAAATAATTTAGCTGCTAGTACAGAACTATAATGACTTATGGTATCAACAAGATTGCGTGCCTCCACACAATTCACTCAATGTGTCAAATATCCTATACAGGCTATTTAAAGATCGATAGTTGGCGAACAATGCTCCACATCTTTGGCCACCACGTTCTCCCGATTTAACTCCCTTAGACTATTATGTTTGGGATATGATAAAAAATATTGCCTACTCAACTCCCCAGACTGATAAAGAGGACTAGTCAGAAATGCGTTCAGGTTTGTTTAGATTTTTCGATTCATAGTTTTGAAACTCAATTTGGTTTTTAAACACTTTTGCAGATCTTTTCCTCCCGATGAAATAAGAAGAGCAACGCACGAAGCATTTCTGAGACGTATAAATAAATGTTTTGAAATTAACGGTCAAAACTTTGAGCACCTTCTCTTGTTATAACTGCGAGAGTTTGCCATGGTTCTCCTAATAGTAACTTGAAGTCGGTTTCAAGAAGGGGCGAAAAATATACAGCATGGTTACTGCAACTCAGTCTTATTGGTTGCATTCATTTATTTTCTGTTCCAAAATGCTTGTTCGTTTCGTGCGGCCCACGTATGTTCATTTCTTTCTCTATGGACGTATATTTACGTGTGGACATATGTTGGAGATATACGACAGTGCGAGACGAAAGGAGTCGTAATTCGAGTACAGACTCGTTCGGAGCAGTGCAAGAATTTTCTTCGTTTCTTCGCTATCTTTCTCGTTAATTTCTACAAACTAGAACTCTGGTGAAAAAGTGACTGTTCTCGCTCGTGAGTGACACATTGATGTGCTATAAATCCAACAGGTACGCAATCGTCGATACTCCAACATTTCGAATTTTCTTTTCGAGTCATTTTTTCTCACCGGAATTTCATTATTAATTTCTTTGCTTTCATTTCATTTCAAAGGCCGTGTCGTGCCATTTGGTCCTTCTTGAGCCGCATATTTTCGAACCGCGTTTTCAAAATTATTGCGATCAAGCATTTTGGAATTTTTTCATTTCGTTTTTTCATTTGCATTTATTTCAATCTGTCATTATTCACGTGACCTCGAAAACTTGATAAGATATCGAACACATTCATAAATCCTTTAATATCTGCGCATGTTAAAAGAATTTAGCTTTCATTACCTTTCATTTGTTTTTCTCATCTATGCTCATAACCTTGATTCAAAACATAAACAAAGATTGACATTCTTGTTTTTGTTTATTTACATTTCATTATTTTCATTTGTTTATTTTCAACTCGATTTTCAATTTAATAGATTCAATCTTAATTATTTGCTTTATTAATTAATTTAGTTCTTTTCAATCGGTTAGTCTATTTACTCTTTTTCAAAATTACTCAAAACGAAATTCATATTGTTTTCTGCAGTATACCTTGAATAATAATAATGGCGACAAAATTGAAACAACTCAAAGCTCGTCGTCAAATTGTTATTGATGATCTCGAGGAAATTCTCAATTTAGCACAATTCGCTGTCACTGATGAGAGTTTACACGTTAGATTTAAATTAAGATGTGAAATACTTGACGATATTCTCGTGGACTTTCAAAATTTACATACGTCTATTGTCTCTATGATAGTATCTTCCGAAGAACCCGAATTGGACACTGAGAAGGTTATTCGAACAACCTTTATGGATAATTATTACACCATCAGAACAACTTATGTTAATTTATTTCCTGTAGTAAACATTCCAGTAAAAACCAAGACAGTTGCTCTATTAGTTCGCCAAATGTTAAACTTCCAAAGATAGTATTGCCCATTTTCAATGGGAATTATAAAGAGTGGCCTACTTTTTTTCGATATGTTCCAAAGTCTGGTACATGAAAATTCTAACTTGAGTCAAATAGAAAAGTTTCAATACCTCCTTAGTTCACTTTCTTCTCATGCTTTAAATTTAGTTAAAGGATTTCCATTGATTGCTGAAAATTATGAAAGCGCTTTTCAGACATTGGCGGAAAGATATCAAAATAAAAGACTTCTCGCTAATACGTGTTGGAAGGAAATCTGTAATGTTCCAAAGCTACAGGGTGATTCAGCTAAAGACCTTAGGCGAATTCTAGAAGTTTTTGCGGAAAACTTATCGGTATTAAGGAATTTAGGTTTACTCGTTGACCAGTGGGACTTTGTTTTATTTCACATTCTCATTCAGAAATTAGATTCAGCAACGATCAAACGTTTTGAATTACAAGAATGTTCAACAGATATTCCGTCGTTTGTCAATTTGCGAAATTTCCTGACAAATCAGTGTATAGCCTTGGAGGCAGTAGCTCTTTCTCTTCCGTCGAAAACTCATTCAGTTTCGAATTCTCAAGTTTTGAAATCTAGTTCTCTCTCAATGAATAAAAGAAATTCGACTCTTCTCGTTCAAACGGAAACTGAATCATTCAAAAACGTATAACCTGTAATTATTGCAAGTTAGCTCATAATATTTACAAATGTCCATCATTTTGGAACAAACTGTTCAAGATCGGTTCAAGATTGTGAAGAACAAAAATTGGTGTATCAATTGCCTCCATTCTGGACATAAGATTAACAATTGTTCTTCAAGGTCAAATTGTCGTACTTGCCACGGAAAGCATCATACCCTGTTGCACATGCGCAATAGTGCGGAGAATGATTCTTCATCAGAGACGTTTCATTTCAATGCTGCAAATTCATCGGATTCAGGCTCAGCTCAGGTTTTAACCAATGTTACTTCAAATTCTACCGTTCTCTTAGCAACCGCTGAGGTCGAAATTCGTGATGCTTGGGGTAGATATCAGAGGGTCCGAGTTCTGTTAGATGGAGGCTCTCAAATAAATATTATAACTCAATCGTGTGTAAATAGATTAGGCTTGAAAATTTGTGATGCTTCATTTTCGATAAATGAAATTTGTGAAAGCTCATCTTCTGCTAATTGCAGCACTGAATGTACTATTCGTCCATCAGGTCAAATAAATCCATCTTTTACATTCGACGCCGTCGTGATTCCGAAGATTTGTGCGGAGATGCCGAGTTCTTTCGTAAATTATTCGTTTTGGAATTGTGTCCAAAACAAGAAGTTAGCAGATCCGAACTTTTCCATTCCGAAATCAATAGATCTTCTTCTGAGCGGATATATTCTCTTTAATAATTCGACCGGGTCGTATCGAGGGTAACGGTTTAGAACCAACAGCACTTGAGACAGTGTTTGGTTGGGTTTTCATGGGAAAGATTCAATCACCTAACATATCAGTTAACAATTTTCATTTGTCATTGTCTGAGTCAGGTTTGAACTCCTCGTTGAAAAGATTTTGGGAACTTGAAGAAGTTTCAGAGAATGTCATTGTATCACCAGAAGATCAATTTTGTGAAAACTTATACACTCAGAACTATTCTAGAAATACATCTGGACGGTACACTGTGGCATTACCATTTAAACCTGATCAGTCAACACTTTCTTTCGGTGACACATATTCTCTCGCACTACGTCGTTTTTTATCCCTTGAACGTAAACTTATTAAAAATCAGACTATATACAGGGAATACTCTACTTTCATGCAGGAATATTTAGAAAAAGATCATATGTCCTTGATTGCTACTAGTTCGGATTATGAAAATACTTTTTATATCCCTCACCATTGTATAATCAAACCAAACAGTCCATCCACAAAGTTGAGGGTTGTTTTCGATGCGTCAGCTCATGTACCCGGTCATTTATCTTTAAATGATGCTCTATTGATAGGTCCTAAATTACAAAAGGATATTATTGCCATTTTGATGAACTTTCGTGTTCATCGGTTCGTTTTCACAGCTGATATCAAACAAATGTATCGTCAAATATTAGTTCAAAATCACATCGAGACTTTCAAAGAATATTGTGGCGGTTTTCCATCGGAACCCATAAAACCTATCAGCTGAATACCGTTACGTACGGAGTTGCACCAGCACCTTTTCTTGCCCTTCGAACTTTGGCACAGTTGGCCAAGGATGAGGAAGCTCGTTTTCCGAAAGCATCCAAAATTTTGCTCACAGACATTTATGTCGATGATGTCGTTACAGGTTGTGATGATTTGGAAGACGCAAAAACGTTGCAAAAGGAACTGATTTCCTTATTGAATTGTGGTGGTTTTGAGCTCCGAAAATGGAGTAGTAACAGTTCTCAATTACTCTCAACCATACCTCTAGATCATCAATATCACCATTCTTTGGAGTTTGATATAGATCCGATAGTCAAAATTCTCGGTTTGAGGTGGTTTCCTTCGTCGGACGAATTTTTCTTATTTTGCGGAAACTACTGTTCAGGTATGTACCAAACGTACCATACTTTCAGAACTTTCTCGAATTTTCGACCCTTTGGGGTTCCTTTTCTCCGTTTACTTTTCTTGCTAAACATTTGATCCAGCATCTTTGGACATTAGGATTGCAGTGGGATGATACACTTCCAGACGATGTTAGCCGTCGCTGGAATCAGTGTAAATCCGAATTAACCGAATTGGGTAAATTAAAGATACCTCGGAAACTTGCATCGAAATCATTTTATCGTTGCGAACTTCATGGTTTCGGAGATAGTAGTGAGCGTGGCTACGCAGCCGTGGTATATTTCAAGTTTTTCAATTTTGACGGCTCCATTGACATCTCTTTTGTAAGTGGTAAATCAAAGGTCTCCCCATTGAAGAGAATTTCACTTCCAAGACTGGAATTGTGTGCTTGTCTCTTATTATCAAAACTCATTAATGTGGTTTCCTCTGTTTACCAATCAGCCTTCACAATAGATGACATTTTTGCTTGGTCTGATTCAATGGTAGCTCTAACATGGATTAAGTCTTCTCCTCATCGATGGAAGACATTTGTAAGCAATCGCACTACTCAAATTCAGGACTTAGTTTCAACAGAAAATTGGTATCATGTTCAATCGAAAGACAATCCAGCTGATTGTGCTTCACGCGGCTTAACGCCGACCGAACTGTTGAACTGCTCTTTGTGGTGGACAGGCCCTGACTGGCTTCGTTCCAAACATCTCACCTTCGCAAGTGATGAAATAGAGAATTCTCTTCATCTTGTACAAACAGAAGAGCGTCACCTCTCTTTGTCAACTTTCATTTCTCTATCGTTTGTTGATGATTTGCTCTCCAGGTATTCCTCTCTGTCCAAGGTTCAAAGGGTGGTAGCTTACATTTTCAGATTCGTTAACTTCATAAAGAACTCTAAAGCTCCTAAGATATATAGATTTTCCGCAGTTCATCTCAAAGATGCACTTTTCTTCATTATAAAGCAGGTTCAACGGGTTGTGTTCAAGGAACAGATCGATAATATCATCTCGGGAAATCCCATATCTAAATCACTTCGAAAATTGAATCCATTTATTGGAGAAGACGGTGTTCTCAGGGTGGGCGGTCGTCTGTCTTTTTCTGGTCTGGCCTATGATCACAAACACCCAGCTTTGCTTCCTTCATCTCATCGACTTACGGAGCTCCTTATTCAGCATTTCCATAAAATATATCTGCATCCAGGTGCTCAGACTTTACAGTTCCTTCTATCTCAACAGGTCTGGATATTATCAGCCAGACGAGCTATAAACAAAGTTATTTCTCGCTGTAACACGTGTTTCAAGGTCAATCCCAAAATGTCTCAACCTCTCATGGGTAATTTGCCACCCTTGAGAATTAATCAGCTCAAACCCTTTCAATGCGTCGGAGTAGATTATGGTGGCCCATACTTCATAACTATGTCTAGGTCTCGTGGCTCAAAATCGTTAAAGGCGTATATATGTCTCTTTGTATGTTTCACAACGAAGGCATTGCATTTGGAGTTGGTGTCAGATTTAACTTCCGATGCTTTTCTTGCTGCATTGCGTCGTTTTATTGCTCGAAGGGTAGATGTAACCACATCTTTAGTGATGGTGGAACAAATTTCAGGGGGCTTATCGGGAGCTTTCGGAATATATGCAGGGCGCTGTGTTGGAAGAGAAAATTGAGTGGGGTTTCAATCCGCCTTCTAGTCCTCATTTTGGGGTCTTTGGGAGTCTGGTATAAAATCTGTCAAATCCCATTTATTGAGAGTAATCGGTCATCAACTCCTGACATATGAGGAGTTTTATACAGTCCTCACACAGATTGAATCTGTGCTCAATTCTCGCCCTTTATGTCCGCTTAGTAATGACCCGAATGACATATCTGCACTAACACCAGGACATTTTCTTACTTTGGCTCCATTAACTGCTATTCCTGAACCAGATTTATCACACCTATCTATCGGTCGATTATCGCGTTGGCAGCTTTTAACTCGTATCCATCAGGATTTTTGGAAAAGATGGAATTTAGAATACCTGAACACACTGCAACAACGAAAAAAGTGGTTCAATAGTAACTCGCCTCCTTATTCAATAGGTGCACTCGTCTTGATAAAAGATGATCAACTCCCTCCATTGCGCTGGCGACTTGGACGCATTGAGAAATTGCATCCTGGCGCTGATAAAATAGCTAGAGTAGCGACTGTTCGGACTACTCAAGGTGTACTGCAGAGATCAGTGGTTAAATTATGTCCATTACCTCTTCAATAGTTATGACATATGTTGATGTATATATGTATATATATATATTTTTTTCTTTTCGCTTTATGTTCGATATCTTCTCAATTTTTTATTTTGCTTTGTTTCATAAAATATTCTATTTTAGGTGGGCGGTTATGTTACTGCAACTCAGTCTTATTGGTTGCATTCATTTATTTTCTGTTCCAAAATGCTTGTTCGTTTCGTGCGGCCCGCGTATGTTCATTTCTTTCTCTATGGACGTATATTTACGTGTGGACATATGTTGGAGATATACGACAGTGCGAGACGAAAAGAGTCGTAATTCGAGTACAGACTCGTTCGGAGCAGTGCAAGAATTTTCTTCGTTTCTTCGCTATCTTTCTCGTTAATTTCTACAAACTAGAACTCTGGTGAAAAAGTGACTGTTCTCGCTCGTGAGTGACACATTGATGTGCTATAAATCCAACAGGTACGCAATCGTCGATACTCCAACATTTCGAATTTTCTTTTCGAGTCATTTTTTCTCACCGGAATTTCATTATTAATTTCTTTGCTTTCATTTCATTTCAAAGGCCGTGTCGTGCCATAACAGTTCCTGAAAATTTCATCTTTTTGGCGTGAAGGGAAGAGAAATAGCTGAAAATTCAAGACGAAAAACAGTTCTTTTGTGAATAACTCAGAAAATATCCACTTTAGGGCAAGGGTGTGATGCAAATACACTCACATTATTTTTTAACGTGGATTCAATATCCACCCTAAAACAATGGGGTTCTAATTTGAAAAAATTGATTTTTCACGATTTTGTCATCCCTAACTTTGAAAGCGATTTTTTCATCCCCTGTATCATGAATCGCGATTTCGATTTTCAAAGTGGATACATCAATCTTACATCTTGAAAAATCCCAAAAATGAAAATTTTCCATCCAAAAACCTTGAAGTTATTCTTGTTTCAGCGGAGCTCTATTTTCGATTTTTTTTTTCGAATTTTCCCGCTCAGAGAGAATTTTCCTACCAAAACTGAAAAATGTTACATCAAAATAACTTGAAATTTTCTAAAGAATCCATTTCTGCAATGAAAAAATTGTGTTCTAATTTGAAAAACGGAAGTTGACGTCATTTCCGGAAAACCCGGAGGTGCTCATGCCTTGAAAATATTTTAGATTTCATCAGCATCGTGAAATACTTATAAGTGCTGAATTTCATAAAAATACGTTCAGTAGTTTCCCGTATAAATATGTGTGAGGTTCCTCGTGAAGGACCCTGTATTTTAACGCGGGCATATTGAACCACGGCCGTCTTAACACGTGTGTTAAGACGGCCGTGATTGAACTCTGTGTTCGAGACGGAATCTGTCTTTGGCGCAGTTGCAGGAGCTTATCCAAAGGTCCTACCAGTGAGTATACTATTGATGAGTTAAATGATATTTCTGCATGAGATTACTTGAATAAGTTTATGAAGGAAGCTGTGTCTCTAGACCTTTTGGGAAGCTGTTAATAAATCTATGAATGCGGCTGATGTTTTTAGTTTCTTGTGGAAGTCGGTCGCTGCCTAAGACGTCAAGGACATAATCTCGTCTAAATTGCTTCTTCCAAGGCGAAAGACAGCTTGTCCGATGGTAATACTTTCAAGTTATTGATATTCTAAAATATTTGTTGGTGGATTCTTCCATATCATGTATCTCCACTATTTTATTATCTTCCTTACAGTTTTTGTTTAGGAATTCTCAACTCCCATCGCAACATTCATAATAATGACCCTCAATGCCAAGGTTCAAATCAGTTAAAAAATTATTTCAGCAATCCACTAGATGAAGAGATTTTTTTTTTTTAATATCTATTTTTTAACGGAATAATTGAAAACAAAATGGTCTGAAATCTGCAGTTGAAATTAAAAGGTTAGTTAAAGTCATACCATCGAAAAAAAATGTCGGCGCTTTGATGAAGTCCTTTTCTGTCAATGAGTGAATGGCCGCTACATAATACCGCCTATGAACGTGAAGTCAATCTGTATTCAACCTGCTATTGAATTTTTTATAGCCCTTGTTAACAAATGATATCTATCGAGGAACACTTTTCTACTCCATCATCACGATCTCTGGTAAAACAACACCCAATTGTAATTAATTCCGATCAAAGGAGTACTAAAGCGCGAGTCTGACTTGAAAATGGTCTCTCGATCCATCATCAAAGAGGCTTGTTATACATCTAACGCCTAGTTATCCGCAATGGCAATGGCATAATTACAAAGTGTTTTCTGTAAATGTACGATGCTGCCTCTTTCTCGTTAGAACACACACTTAACACCTCTTCTGCACACTTAGACCAGTTCTTGAATAATGACATAATATAAGTCAAATTGCAGGATTGTGGGCCGCGTGACGAGTCGATAATGGCAGCCTCATTTGGCGGACCCGAGTATCTGTCTGTCCCGACTATGTTCCGGACGATAATTGACACACTGGATTATTTATTGTGTTGGACGACATAACGATTGAAAACGCAATGGAAAAGATTACATGTGCATTTAGATGAGCCTATAGTTGGGAAACCCATGGTTCGGTATTCGGTAGTTACTCAAGAGTCTTAGAGTACAATGGATTTTGACGATCAGAAGGTGGCAAGATATGAGGAATTATGATGTATGCTCTTTCAACGGTATGGACAAACACAGGTTTAAGCCATCTTGTTGCAGAAGAATTGTGGATGTCCATCACTTCAGTGAATAATTCGCAAACGAACAAAATAATCAACTTCGAAAAGTTTCTAATGTAGGTCACACAAGGAATAATAGTAACCAACTATAATCATGAACCTCATGAAGTAAATACAGAAAATCAAAAGCGTCAAACACAACAATGTAGCACAAAAACAACTGCCGTCTGCCGTCATTCCTTGAACCCGTTTCATGAACAGATGAAAATCGGGATATCTCGATTGTCCAAGTTCAACATGGCATAACGCGAATAACTGGGAATAATATCCCATTAAAACGTGGATAAATTCGCAAACGGCAACTTTGAATGATGTCCAACAACAATTACAGCGACAACTTCTCCATTAATACCCCCCCTTTATTATTCCAGCTATGCAAATGAAGATATCACGGAGAACCGTTTGCGGCAGCCTGACCCACTGTAACAAAATGATATACTACAGTCGCCTGTGCCTGATGATTGCATAATTAGAAACGGGGGAACTTAATCAAATTGTCTTACTTTTATCTCAAATGGTTGATTGTGCGTCTGATGTAGGGACGGGCAGCAGTAAATGAACCACTGGTTCTGTACGAATGGGTCGAATAAATTTAAGTTTTCAAATTATATACTGCCGCCAAAACTTATTTGAATTTGATCAATTTTTTTTATATTAACTGGACACATATGGGATCGGTATTTTATTTATGCGCAATATTCACCATATATTATCAAGATCAGACAAAGCAAATTTTCGCGCACATTTTTCTAGTGGAACTTGCTTGCGGTTTGCCCAAATCACCACCACAATGCGCGAGCTCTCGCAAATCGGCACAAACAACTGCATTATTTATTATTTAGCTCTGGTTCCATTGCCAATGCAATATCGCCAGCTGCTTCAATTACAATGAGTAAAGAAGTCAATATCGCCTCAACTCTCCCGGACGTTGTAGAAATGGTTAAAGCAGCAACTTTGACCCTGTTACCTGAAAAAAGCCAACATTTGTATGACAAAACCTACGCAGAATTCATGTCATGGTGCGAGCAGAAGAACGTTTCAATTATTCTGAAACAGTTTTATTGGCATACTTCAAAAGTTCAAAAGAAAAGAGATACTTAGCATGTTTATGGCCAAAGTTACTGAAAGCAACACTGAACGTTTAAAGGAATATTGATATAAGCAGATATCACAAACTGATGATGTTTATTAAGGGACAAAAAAGGGGTTATATTCCTAAGAAATCGAAAGTTCTCGAAAAATATCACGTAAAAGAGTTTATCTGATGGCATGTCATAATGACAACGTTATGTCACTCAATTTTGATGACATAGGTAGCTCATTATGGGACTTAGTACCATAATGAATTCATTATGAGACTAAGTACCATAATGAATTCATTATGGTACTAAGTACCATAATGAAATTCTGTAAGGAAAATATGTAATGGTTTGATCAAAAAGTTTATTCAAAATGCATAGCTATGTTCAAAACTATTTATTATAAATGGTGAAAGAACAATTACTACAATTTGTAATATTAATTCCAATGGGTTCTACAGTTTTTACATCAGTAGTTGATGATTGTTGGCAAACTTGTAATCCTGTTTGGTTGTTGGCACCAAAATTGCTTCTGATATTTTTTTTTTTGCTCTTTCGAATTTTCGATGTTACTTTCAGCGACAGTATTGCTTTTCCATCCGTTATGGCGTTTCACGGTACACAGATCAGCTCCAGAATCAGTCAAAAATGAATCTGACGATCGCCGAAAACAATGTCCGGTATATTCTTCAGGGCTAGGTAAATTCAAGAAAGTGGCAATAACTTTGGCATTTTACCAAAGGCATGTATTTCCAACGGGTTGTTTTGTGCGTTTCTTATTTCTATAAGTGACAAAAAAAACGTAGATGGTTTGTGTTGCAAGGTCGTATTTTCACATATTCAGGTCGATTCTAATCTCATCTTGTTATAACATTGCTAAATCTACAATATTGTTATAATTATATAAAAATATAGCAATATGACTGACCGAACAAATATTCTGTTTCGACGTTTTCGGCAATATTGGTTATGAGTTTTAGCCATAGCAATATTGCTGGAAAATCATCGAAGTTTGAGCTGACAACACTGTATTGAACTCATAGAAGGGTAGAGTCTTACCATTTCATTGTACATAATAGAGAATTCTATGATAGTTCTGTCGAAATAAATTGACGTTTTTGAAAAATATGAGGAATAAAAAAACTACCAAGGCGCAGATGGAAATAATTGTTAATTTCTGAATTTCACTTGTGGGGAATTTAACATATCTTGATAACGAATGGGTGGATATAAGATTGCTTATTCTATTCAGTGCCCTACTCATAGCAGGCTGACTTATACCGATATTTAGGTCTTCACCAATATTAGTTTGGTAGCTACCACTACTGAAGAAGATAAGACTAGCGAAAACCTAACAAATGGAAGCTTTCATACTTTTACCTTCATAGATTTTTACTCACTTGTAGGTGAAAAGGAACTGTATCTTTTCTGGTCGGTGCATCAACCAATCCACTCAACTCTTCTATCAAACTAAATGCTACATTCTTATTCAAGCGAAACAGTTTCAGAAACTTTTCATCCGGCAGTTCGAATGGATTACTGGTGTCCCTTCTATATCGAAATTCTAGTTTAATTTTTTCTCTATAAATGAAAATTTCAAGTGAAAATTTTCAAAAATTCACTGAAACGAAGGATTCTTATAATTAGGTACCTGTTTTCTAAATAATAATTTTTCCAATACTTGGAAGAAATGTAAAAACAAGGGATTCACTGCCATTTTCAACTTTGTTAAGGGATAACAGGTACTAAAATGATGTTGTTGACATAGCAAACCGAAATAACAAGATCTATCTCAAACTGACAGATCATATTGCTGAAAATCAATGAATGGAATGCCAGTATTTCAAACAATACTGTGAAAGCAATATATTTTTCATAACCATATTGCTATTTCCAAATAGAATCGACCTGATTGTCTGACAAGTTCTACCATATTCAATCCTGGGATATTTCCCGAAGTTACAAAAAATTCTTGCATTACCTTTGTTTTTGTATTCCGTAATGTAATTCTAAAAACGGATCCTTCATCTATTACATTTTCAACAAGCATATTTGTCAATTCCTCTCTTCTGCATGCTCCACTTAGTTCAATTATCATGGCAATTTTATTAAATGAGTATGTAACATCTTGTTTAGTGAAAATTTTGGATTTTTTAGCTCTGTAACCTTCTGATTTACGTTTTAGTAATGCAACCAGCAGTAGCTACTTACTAATATCGACGTTTGTTGATAAAATACTTTATATCATCGAATAATACGACCAAAGAGAAGATGGTTTTCTTTCCTTAGATAAGCATTCAAAGTAAGCCAACAATACTTTTTCATGAGTGATATTCTTGATTTTTTTAGCAGAACATCATTCTTCGTACCGATTAAACACCATTTTATATACACTCTGTGATTTTTCCAGCAAAAGGGAGTCCACGATATTTCTCGACATTTCTTCCAAATCAGAAGGTAAGCTATCAGCTTCAGAATCACTCATTTTTCAAATTATATTAAATTCTACCTGACAATAATTATTGAGTTTGGCAGCGATAAATAAATATTGCCGTTACAACCTGATGACGTTGTCAAGGAAATGGCAAAGCACAGCTCACCCACCTACTAATATTTGAAACTACACAATACTTACTCCTTTAAAAATAGTTGTCATTGTGACATGTCGAAAATGCAGTTTTTAATTTTTCGAAAATCTATGTATTCACGACTTGTACCATAATGATCATCTTTATGATCCTTATTACATAAATAACTATTATAGCAAATGCTCCAGACAGTATTTTCTTGATTTCAAAGGTAAATAAAAAACTCAAATAAATTAATTTTCTAAATTTTTCTTATTATCACGTGGATATAAAATATGTAACTTTAAATTTTTTAATTGACGGTTGCTTTGATATTTGGAGTATCCGGGGCATTGCGAGAAGATGAGCTGTATAAGTTGCAGATAAATAATGTGCAGGATATGGGCTCGAAATTTTCAATAACAATAACATTCAAAACGCACTTGAGGCCAATTCACACTACGCACGAAAAGTTTTTTGTCTTTTATAAGAACTTCAAATGGTCAATACAGTCAGTAGGAATCAATACGTTCTCGAAGTTACCTTTGTTAATTGCAAAATTTCTCAAATTAGAACAACCCAATCTGTATACAGATCACTGTTTTCGGCGTTCTTCTGCATCTTTCCTTCAGACAGTGGAGCAAATTTTGCAGCATGAGGAGTTCAATCCTCAAACGGCTTGGAGGATGGAAATCAACATCTGTTGCAGAAGGGTACATCGAAAACTCCATGTAAAATAAATTAGAAACTGCTGAAAAAATTTTATGCGATAATCGTTCGCCAGTAATTAATACATCAGCTCCCTTCAGTTCCACACATTCCTTATCGCAAATCGTCAATAACGATGTAAATGTGGGCTATTCAGAATAAATATAAATAATAATAATAATAAATATAATTATGTCAAAGTGAGTATCAAGATTTTTATTGTCAAATTTTATATTGTGAGAAATAAAATTTATTTGAATAAATAATTTATTACTAATTTATAATGAGGTCAACGAAAAAATTTTGTAATCAACTCGTTTATTAATCTAGCGATTAATTGTCTCGACCATCAACACGCTCGCCCCGCTCACATGTTAATATCTCTACCACTTAGCCCTTGTTATATACAAAACGCACATTCGAACATATCTAAATCTAATAGGTATTGAAGACAAAATTATAAAGAGTCAACAAAAGAAAAATACATATATATGAGCAATTTATCAGACCAAAATTAACAGAGATGACAGATTAACTATGCTGATAGTTGATTAAATAAATATTTCGGCTCGATATTCGAAAATATAGGCATTTGAGCAAAAGGATAGCAGGTTGTTTTACTGGAGCATGCGAGCAAAAATGTAAAACTTATTCCATCATGTAATTAGTGCTATCGATTCCGATAATTCGATGCTCACAACATTTTTTCTCCTGTTAGATGACATTCTTTCACCCTTGTGAGACCTGTTCTGATATTGTTGGTGAGTGAGGCAGATGGACATTCGTAGAGTTTTTATAAGAACTACTATCATTACCGCTTCGACTTGTTCAGAATCGATGCAACAGTTTCAAGTATCATATAAGTGTTAATTGATTCAATTCTTAGTGGTCCCGATATGGACTTTGCTCATTACAATATCGTATGTAATGTTATAATCGTACCAGGTTGGAAGGACAGTTTTTAGTAGGTAGGGAGGAACTTCTACATTGCATGAATTGAAAACAATGGCATTAATATTATTGGTAATATATAAACAGCTGTATAATAATTGATAATGCCCTTATACATCTGGAAACCTTTATGAATAAAAGAAAATCGCTAAGATGAACTGACGAGCTAGAGTTTTCATAATATCAGAAGGGGTCACTGTTCAAATGTCTCGGTTAAGTTCGTTACTGGTCCAAATCCATTCAAAAAATTCTCATAAAAAAATTGAGGACTGATAATGGGTAAAACCGTAGGAATGCGGAAAATATAGGAAATGGATGGAAAGTACTTGCCGACACGTGTTTCCGCTTATTGGTTCTTCAGGATGAGGTAACCAAGAAACCAGGATAGGGATGGAAAATAATAATTTGAAAAAAACGACAACTAGTGACCACAACAGGAGCGAGCTTCCAATTTGTTGCTTCAACCCTAGATACCTCCGGGTTTGGAGGCTTAACCGAGCATTGCTACAATGGAAGCAGCATAAGCAACCTGTGTGATGCGATCAAAACCCAAGGATATGAGGTTTAGAATTCTCACAGATCTAAACATCTAATTTGTTCATAAGGATTCAATTACAATACATTCACTATGTTTTCGAATTTTCAGATGGCTTCGGAAATGCCTAATCATGACAGCCTGATTAATTTACATCAAGATAGTGTAGAAGATTCAATCCTTTATTGTTCTTTATTGAATTCAACTTGGTGAAAATGGTGCATTCACGGTATAATGATATACGTCAAAAATTCGATTCCCTAAATTCATCGCTTTTGTGTAATTTGGATTTGAATATACATGGTCCGGCAGAAAAACCTCCCCTATAAGGGAAGCTGATAAAAACAAAACCAAACTTGGTAGGACATTTTTATTTGTACTAAGAAGAATTATACATTCTGCCATTTTATAAAATGTACCATTCTCAGGGTTTACCGTTAGCCTTACTTCTCTGCTCCTTCTACTGTCTTCAGCACGTTACTTAGTAATCGAAGAGTTTTTTCTGCCAGACCCTGTATAAGAAATTTCAAAGGATAAGTGTTTTCTCTTCCGAAATTCTTGTATGATGATGAAAGAAAATAGATGGACAAATTGTCCTGATTATGTTGCCATAAGCATTCAAGTGAACAGAATAGGTCTATGTTGGCTTTGAGGAAAAACCCCTAGAATTTTACGTTTTATACGAGTAGGATGCGGTTTGTGAGTATTGTCACAAGACACTAGGAAAAGAGATCAGGAGTATTGCCTCTATTCCATCTAGAGGAATGAAGAGAAGGTAGATCTTTTCCATAAAAATCAAATAGAAATTATTGTCTTCCATCCAGTCAGCTACACCTATTCCACTTCTATGATACCATAACCTCACATTACGTGGTGAGAATTAAAATCACCGCAATAAATTGAAGGATGAAGAAGATTTATATTCAAATTTCTTGGCCAAATAGTATTCGGAGGTTTATAAATATTAATGATAGAAATATTACAAAATTTGAAAGAGATTTAGAAAACACCCTCAAAGTCGCCTCTTCGGATTAACTCGATATTGTGAACAAAGGATTTTTTAATATAACAGCTGAACCGTAAATTCTACAAAGGAGATAAACAATGAAGACATAACCTTTTATAGCTCCTTTTTCACGAAGATTCTTCTCAGTATCCGTATGTATTTCTTGAAGTAGAATAACCTCTGCACCATAATCCTCTGCTAATTTAGGAATATAATCACTCTTGTCCTTAGAAATACCATCTATATTCAATTTCAATACACAAAATTTATCGGCAATCTGCAAGGAGGATTCTGCGAATCGGGTCTTGCGGTCCAAGTGATTTCTCAGATCTTCTGATGTTTGAAGTCTACTACGGAACCCATTCAAAGAGAAATCATCATCCATAGTTGGAGAATGTTGAGATATAATACTTTTTTTATTTCAAAAATAACGTAGGAAAATTATAGACTGACATCAGTTATGACTGATGTCATAGTATTCGATGCCTATGGATATTCTAGGAGTTATAAAGGAAACCAGATGCTCATAACTTCTAAAACATTGGACGGATTTGGCCCAGTTGACCTATTTTGAATGTGTGAAGACTGCAGCTTATCTCTTTTGGATGATAGAGGGTCTACGACCGACCGTAGTTTAAAGAACCATGAATTCTATTTCGATATATGGAATGAAAAAGTTCTAGATTATTTTATGGAAGGACGAAATTACAAAGATTCTTAACTATGCAATTTTGGAAACAGAAGGCTTAATTTATAGTTATTTGTGGTTACCGTCCACTGTGACCTCATGCTCTATTGGCATGTTACCAAAAATTAATTTTCAGAAATGTCCTCTTCCTCTGTTTATTGACAGCAAAAAGAAATAAGTCTCTTTTTATTCTGTTTTTCTATAACTGTCCATTTTATAGACAAAAGACTAGAAATCTTTTTTCAGCTCAGTGTTCGAGCTACCCAAATTCATTCATTTCTATTTCTCATTATACAAGGTGTTCCAAATGGAATCATTGAAATATACAACTTAGTCCACCCCTGGAAAACTAAAAGAACTAAAGAGTGCAGTACTGTTCGAAGTATCAAATATTCTTCAAATTATTTGATTTTGTGATTCTATTTTTTCATTTTTGTCTGATTTCGAGAGATTTCTCACAATTTCCCTGACACCTTGTGTGTATACAGTGAAAGTTTTCTTCGGGAACTCACACCTCATAAAAAATCTATTACAGTAGCACAATTTTTCGGATAATGGTATACTCCTATCCCGAAACTAAATTTTTTTTTTTTACTTGAAATGTTTATTACATTGAAATGTCGTAACCTGACTTAATCTCTTTCCCGCCCCAGAGGTAGAGGGAACTCTTCATGCCTTCCCTGCCGGTTCGAGTGGGACTTTCACACACTAAAACTCCTCCTCCTTCTCCGAATCTCACAAGTTAGAGTCCCAAGGACTCCAATTAATAGAACTGGCGGTTGTTATAGAGCATGCAGCACTCAATGCGCGAGCAGTATTCGTACCGCTCTCGTACTTGCTCATACACTCACTTGGAGTTTGGGGATGTGAGGTAGAGCTTGTAACGATTAAGTACCGTAGTCTCACGAAGAACTCGTGAGGGTCAACTAACTCGGCTCGATATTTCGTTCAGACACTAACATTACTCCCTGGGTCTGCCCATTGTCCGGGGACATAGGGGGTCAAATGAGCCATAGTTGTTCCTAGCATGTGACACTAACGGTACTCTTCGGGTCAACCCTATTTTGGGGCCGAGAGAGCCATAGTTATCACGCCGCTTCCTTGTGCGAATCGCTCGACAACTTTGTTTACTGGCTCTGTCTCCAGCGTCTTCCAGGTCTGGTTGCCCAGGTGAGTTCACAAGGTGTCACGACCTATGCTCAGACAAAGCCCTTGGATTAGAAGTAATTAAGGGTTTGGGATAGTGGTCATTCTGTGTTTCGTTGCTAGGCGGCGAGAATCATCGCAACTATTTAAGCCCATACACCACGTCAAGGTGATGACCACGTACGGGAACCTCCACCTAACTTTTTTTTTTTTTTTTTTTGGTTGCGCCTAGGCAGAGGAATAAAGCATCATGACCTTCCCTTTCGACACTAGTTGGGAGTGGGATTAGTGTCTTACGGTTCGTGTGGGACTCTAACCCACTAAAAAACCTCTACCCTTACCCAATGAGCGCAGACACCACTACGCGAGTAGTATACGGTCAACGCCCAGCACTCACTCCCTCTCACTGGGAAATTGGGAATGTGAGAGAGCTCGTATTGCATTCTGGAAACAGAGTTCCGTTGGGCTCACGAAGGACTCGTGAGTCAACTAACTCGTCCCGTCCGTTCCGTATTCACCCGTCCCTGGTAACGGAACTACTGTACACGGGTATAGATCCTTGCAGGTCTTGACCCCATACACCTTCGACCAGGCGATCTCCAGTGTGTAGGAATGGCCCTGTTCTCGAGGACTTGGCACCGAGGCTGTGATATAGTACCACTTCCTCTAGCCAGTCGTTCGACAACTTGTTGCTAACTTAATCTCCAGCGTCTCTAGCGGGCGACTAGGGGTTAACGCTTAGATAGAGTCCTTGGATATGGGAGGAAGTAGGGTAATTTGGTCCACATTGAAGATGTGGAGGTTTGCTCCAGTATATCAGAGAGAATAAGCGCGAAAAAGTGTGCATGATGCAGAAAAGTTGTAGGAGTTGCTATGTGTTATGAATGCGGAAGATCTTCGATAGTAGTTTGAATAATAAGGTCGGCAGATCATGGGTAAGGTATCTGCGGTAGTGTGATGAATCAAGAGAGAAAATACCGGAGCAGAGTTTTAAGTGAGAGAGATGTTTATCTCAGAACATCTTGAAAGGAGAATCAGATTCTCATATTGGGTAGTTGATAGCTGTTTAGAAGTTAAGGGGTTGAATTTGTAGTATACTTGTGTCATTGCGCATCCTCATGATAAGTGAGGGAGTCGCAAGTAGAGTGAAATGAACAAATTAAAGAAGGTTATGATCAGGGTATCATAGAGATTATAGTTAGTGTAAATTTTCATAGAGACAGATGTAGATTTAATGTTAGAAGAATATTTGGGCATATAATATTGGGGTATGGTCATTCTTGGTTCGTCGCTTATTACAGCTACTTAAGCCCGTACTGTCACACTACTTCAAGAAAAGAAGGAAGAAAATAATATTGTTTCGTCAAGTTACAAATAAATCACTTCTTATTCTTGTTATGGTGGAAAACGTAGTGAAATGAATCTCAGGGTGGTGGGTAGAATGAAACTATGTAGTTGCTCTCTCTAATTATAATCTTGTCTTGTAGCTTTGTCAAATATCCTCTTAACGAGATAGGTCAGAACAACTGAAAATATTGGACTATATAAACTGACCGACAGATAGTACGAGTTTGGATTATTTATCGTAGACTGAATAAGCATAGGTTAATAAACGCTTAATGAAATTTATATCAACACAATTCATATGAACTCATTTGGCCAATTGTATTATAGACGTCTATAAGTACTTACAGTTCTGTTCCAAATGTGCAAATTAATATGATACAAAGAATAAGGAATCAAATTATTAGTTCTGTGCTCGTACAGTGTTTGCCAAGCCCTCGTAGTGGGTATTGATGGTGATTCAGCAAGTTGTAGGATACTTTCCAGAGCAAAGACAAAGGGGTTGTAGCAAAACCTTGTTATTAGGGTTGGTTGGTTGGTTGGTGGGCAGACTATGATGATCGACAGTGGGGACTGAGAAGTAGATCTACTTCCTCAAGTTGAACAGCTTACCGAAGAATCCAATAATAATGACTGAGTTGCAGGGATGGTGTCAGATAGGAGGAAATAAGAAGCCTAAAACCAAGACAACAATTATCTTACTGAAAACCTTCCGTTTAGTCTCCTTCGACTTACCAAAGTTGGAGTGTGGCTTAATATAGAGATCTCCACCTTATGGAGTTATAACGAAGATTTATGTGAAAGTAGCTTTCAAATCCTCTCAAAGAGTAGTTTTGAATAAAATCAAATTATTCCCAAACTAAAAACTAAATTTCAAATAAATTCTTCTTTGATTAGATCCGCAAATTGCGTTAAGATTCGCCAAGAATAATCTATCGAAAGAAAATGGAAGATTCCAGAAGGAAAAACGATGCTTCTTATCTCTTATCTTTTTTTTGTTATAAGAATTTCTATTTTTTTGTATATTCAAATTTAGAATATTGGATTTTATAACATTGGCAACACTGATTTAATTTTAGGTTGGCATGAAAATTCAATGACAACAATATAGTCACTCAACCATAGAATACTTTTTACTTGTTCTTTATCTTAACGAACTTTATGCCGTAACAACACCCCCTCTACCTACAAAATGTTTCGCAGAAACATTTAATACTAACCCACATCAGGTTTCTAGATAGAACAAAAATTTTCCCAAAAAAAATATATATATATATGTATCAAGAATATAAAAAAAAATAAAACAAAGTAAACATGTTCAAGGTCTACTCCGAAGGAGCATCTTCGAGATCTTCGTCGGGCGGTTTGGCTTTCAAATCTTTTGCACTCCATGTGCCAGCGGGTTTGCCGTCTATGTCCACAAGGCGATAGATCCACGGAGAAATTATTTTATGGATTTTGAAGGGACCAACAAACTTCTTTGCCAGCTTGGCCGAGAAGAACCTACCAGCGTCTGACCGGATGTAATTCTTACGCCACACCATATCTCCAGGACTAAATGTATCTTCTCGGTGTCGCAGATTATACGGTATTCGCGACCTCTTATAGGCCTTGAGCAAGCGGTTGGCTACATCCTTAAACAAGGTTTTAAGAGCTATGGTTCTTCTAGCTGTGGAGTTTTCATTACCAGGTGGATGAATATTAGGAAGGTCATCTTCCTTATTGTTAAAGATAACTTCTCTCCCGAAATTAATAAGGTTTGGTGTTACCTGTGTCACCTCATGCTTAGATGCCCGTATGGCACTGGTCACTAGTGGCAAAAATTTGTCCCACTGCCGTTGATTCTCGCTGACATATGAGGACAGCATCGCTTTTATTACTCTGTGTGGACGTTCGACCGGATTCGCCTGCGGATGGTATAATGCGGTGAACTGAATTTCGACATTATAGGCCTTCATTGTTTCCTTGAAAACCCTCGAAACAAGCTGAGAACCGTTATCAACGATAATTTTCCGTGGAGAGCCATATATAAGAAAGACATGATTCTCCAAAATTGGCTAACAGTGGCGGCGGTAGCTGACCTGATATGATGTGTGAGAAGAAATTTACTGAAACAATCCAACACTGTCAGTATGTAGGAATGACCAGAAGTTGTTCGAGGTAAGGGACCAACCAAATCTGTGCTAATGACTTCCCAAGGTCTTGTGGCCGTTGTTTGTACTGAGAGCATTTGTCCCATAGGTCTTTTCTGCTCGGGTTTTACACTCTGACAAACTGAACATTTTCGGATGTATTTTGCCACGTCCGATCTGAGCTTAGGCCAATAATATTTCTGGTTTATTCTACCAATTGTTTTCGAAATACCAAGATGACCAAAGGTTGGTGGATCGTGATGATCGTGAATGACTTGGCTTCTCTGACTACGAGGAACAACTGTAAGCCACTCTGTCAACTCCAAATCCGGATATCGAAGTTTTGTATGTCGATACAGTTTATTGTTCTCCACCATCCAGAGAGGATATTTGGTGGGTGATTCAGTTACCCTCTTAATCATTTCGAGATACCACGGGTCTCCTTTCGCGGATATTGTAGGTGAGACCTGTTGAGAATCAACTGTTTCCACATAAGTCACTGAACGCGACAAAGCATCAGGGACAAGATGTTCCTTTCCACTACGATGCACGATATCAAAGTCATAGGCCTGCAATCTTAAAGCCCATCTTGCAATCCTTCCGACAGGATCCTTTATATTAAACAACCACTTAAGACTCATGTGATCCGTTATCACGATGAATTTCGATCCTTCTATGTATGGCCTTAATTTCTCGATGGCAAACAAGACTGCCAAACATTCCTTTTCCGTTGTGGAAAACTTTCTCTCATGCTTGGTAAGAGAACGGCTGAGATATGCTACCACATGATCTCCATCAGAATGTCTCTGAGAAAGGACAGCTCCCAAACCAAAATCGCTGGCGTCTGTCTCCACCAAAAATGGCAAACTGAAGTCCGGGCAGGAAAGAATAGGCGCAGAGATCAAGCATTCTTTAATTTTTTTCAAGGATTCTTCCCTAAGTGCATTCCATATGAATGGAGTGTTCTTTTGCGTCAACTGAGTAAGAGGTGCCACCATAGTCGAAAATGAAGGAATAAATCGTCTATACCATGACGCCATTCCGACTATGCGACGAACTTCCGGGATTGTTTTAGGAGTGGGCATGTTAACGATTGCTTCTACCTTTTGTGGATCGACTGAAAGTCCGGACTTGTTCACGACATAACCGAGATATTTAAGTTCAGGTCTGCAGAAAATGCACTTATCTCGATTTAAAACTACACCTGCTTCTTTAAGTCTCTTCAGCACCGAGCGTAGAACTTCAATGTGCTCTTCAAAAGTAGATGTGGCGATAATAACATCATCTAAATAGACAAAGGTATATCTATCAAGCTCAGGTCCGAGGATTGAATCTATAGCTCTCTGCCACGTTGCCGGAGCAGAGTGGAGACCAAATGGCATCCTGCAAAACTGAAAGAGACCCTTGTTCGGAACCGTGAACGCAGTGAGAGGTCTGGATTCTTTTGGCCACGACTATCTGCCAATATGCAGACTTAACATCCAGAGTACTCAGGTACCGAGCATCCCTCAACTTATCCAAAATACCTGATACAAAAGGAATGGGATACGCGTCTGGAGTGCTGACAGCGTTTAACTTTTTATAGTTGACACAGAATCGCCAAGAGTCCTTTTTCTTGACCATGACAATCGGTGATGACCAAGGTGACGTAGAAGGCTCTACTACTCCTTTCTGAAGCATATCCTCGAGTTCGGCGTTAACGACTTTCTGTAATGCAGGTGATAAAGGATAATGTCTTTGTTTTATCGGCGTAGATTGAGTATGAATAGTATGTTCTACCCCTTTTACACACCCCAACTGGTTTTTATCGACGTTTGCGAAGGCTTCATCAATTTCTGAGTTCAACAGGGCCCTCTGTTCATCAGAAAGTGATTCCACATCTTTAATACCCGGGCTCTGGATACTATCAACAAACGTCTTCCCATTATGAAAGTGCCACTCGCCACTGAAAAGATCAGGAACTATTTCCATCTGAGTCCAAAAATCAATACCCAAAATCAAATGATGAGTCACGTCCGGGACGACAAGAACCTCCAAAATGCGAACACGATCGCGCAATTCAATAGGCAGTGTTATCGTGCCCAGGCTATCGCACGACTGTCCAGAGGCCACCGTACAAGAAGTTCTGACAGACTCGTCAACTTTACACTTTTTCTTGAATATATCCCAACCTGGTCCACCCAGTATAGTTCTTGATGCTCCGCTGTCTAAAAGACCTAGGACCTTTTGTCCCAAAATTTTGACATCCAAGTATGGACGGTGATCATCATGTGCATGAGCTAATATAAAATCTAAGACAGCACGGTTGTTCTGAAACTTATTAGACTTCTTCTCTTCTACCTGCTGATCTACGAGGTAGAAGAGCCTCTCCCGTTTTTTGAACAAGTTCGACAGGCTTTTGAGGTAACTCCCATGGAGCCACATTTGAAACAAAATATGCGCCTATCCGCTGGACACTTGCGAAATTTATGAGACGTATCACCACAGTTCCAACATAAAGGTGTCGAATGAGATCTATCAGAAGTTGAATTTTGATTCCTGATATCAGGAACGTTAAGAGTATTAGTAAAAGCTGGTGAATGCGTTTTGCGATATGCAAGTTCCGGTTCTAGCAACTGGCGTGTATTAGAAGGTGGAGGGCAGTATTGTCGAATGCGAACTTCAGTTTCCTCGAGGGACCTAGACAAGGCTAAAAGTTCACTTATTGAGCTGATTGTATGCAAAGAAAGACCTGTCTGTATATAGGGTAACATATTCCGCCTAATCAGTTGAACACGTTGCTGTTCTGATGGTGGTGAACTGAGTTTGCGAAACAGATTCTCCATTGCCGAAATGTAGTTGATCACCTTCTCCTGTTGACCTTGAGTTCTTTTCCTAATCTCTTCGTTAAGAGAATATTCGTAATCATAGGGCAGAAAGCTTTCTTTCAATTTGTGAATAAGATCATCCCAATCTGTAAATGAACCCATTCTATACCACAAAAGCGCCTCCTTCACAAAGAGTTCTGGTGCTGAACGGAACAATCTTTCCTTCGATACTCCGCGGCTCAGTCTCAGCTCTTCAACACGCTCGAGAAAAGCATTAACACTCGAAACTCCATCGTACTGTATGCGCCATCGACTAACATCAACGTCCGGGCTATAATATCTCTCATACTGTGGAGGTGAAGGGTTTTTCGAACTCGGAAAATTGAGTAGTGCCGTAGGCTTCTTAGTTAGATTGATACTTGAAAATCTTTCTCCCAAAGATCTATATGGAGGTAGATTCGAAACTGGTGCGTTACTACAAATTCCATCTGGTACAGGGTTATGTCTATCTTCGGTGGTGACACTCTGAAATTGTCGAATTCGATCCGATGCAGATGATAAAAAAGTTGAGTTGGCTAATCTCGAGTTCCAGTCTGGACGTATATCTCCTGAACCATCGCTTTTTACGCTAGAAATTGAATTCGGCATTTCCGACTGTACAGAAGATCTCATCAGTCGAGTATGAGTAGAGCTTCGACCCTTTTCGAACATTTTCTTCAATGTGGTAACTCTGTTACCACCTTCTGCGGTGTCCTGAGCTCCTTCTTCTCCATCTCTTTCTCCCCTCAAGTCAATGAGGCCCATATTCGCACCGTTGGAAACTTCCTCACTCCTATTCAACACCTCAGGTAATAGGGGTACTGGGGCATCCAGTAAGGACATCTGTGTTGCCGACTCCTCGTTAACCTGTTGAGATGCATTAACCCTTTCCAGTTCATAAATCAACTTACTTTGTCAAGCAGAATAAGCATCGCATTTATCTTCAGAGCAAACAATACGCTCAAGTCTCATTTTCAGATGCAACAATCGAGAAGAAATTCTCTTAAATTCATTAATTCGATTGGAAGAATTAAAGTTTTGGATTGCCTCTTGAAGGTCCTCCAATTTACCAGAACACGTCGATAATTCGTACTGAGGATTCAGAGCAACTTCCTTCGGTGGCACTTTACTACCAGATCTCTCCTCGCGAAGTACTTCTCTAAGAATAGCTCTCTTACTTTCTACCGTTCCGCAAACCGGTAAGTTTCTTATCGACAATTCGTAAGTTATTTCATCTCCCAAAAGTCTATTAACTTCCATAATTAAAGTTTAGAAAATTATATAGATTACTCAAATTAACTCGTTCAAACCCCACTCTTTGTTACCGAAAAAAAAGAAAAAAACCCGCAAGTAATACGAAAACTATCAAAATTACCTGAATTATTACTAAAGATTACATAAATATCCGAAATGCAACAACATACAACTAAAAAACAAAAGTAAACACGGTATTATGACGTGCTAACAATTAATCCCAATAGAACTCTGCACAATAACCAGTTGAACGGTCTGAGTGTGCTCACTAAAATACGCCTTAAAAATATGAAACGCTTTATGTGTACCAACGTCAAACTTCAAATATTTTCTGCTCTATGGTCTCTGAATGAAATGAGGTTAGGTAGATAATTAACTACGTAAGAAAATCTTTTAATTCCAAATGAACTAATTAAGAAATATGTGGGAATGTAAATCAAACAAAGATCTGAATAGTTCACCTCAAATAACCCCAAAACTGTCCCTCATATAAAAAATATGGTAATGAAGAAATTGCAACCAAAACAAAACCCCTATCAATTCAAATTAGAAAGAACAACCAATATAAAAATAAAGTTGGGCGCCAGTTTGTCACACTACTTCAAGAAAAGAAGGAAGAAAATAATATTGTTTCGTCAAGTTACAAATAAATCACTTCTTATTCTTGTTATGGTGGAAAACGTAGTGAAATGAATCTCAGGGTGGTGGGTAGAATGAAACTATCTAGTTGCTCTCTCTAATTATAATCTTGTCTTGTAGCTTTGTCAAATATCCTCTTAACGAGATAGGTCAGAACAACTGAAAATATTGGACTATATAAACTGACCGACAGATAGTACGAGTTTGGATTATTTATCGTAGACTGAATAAGCATAGGTTAATAAACGCTTAATGAAATTTATATCAACACAATTCATATGAACTCATTTGGCCAATTGTATTATAGACGTCTATAAGTACTTACAGTTCTGTTCCAAATGTGCAAATTAATATGATATAAAGAATAAGGAATCAAATTATTAGTGCTGTGCTCGTACAGTGTTTTCCAAGCCCTCGTAGTGGGTATTGATGGTGATTCAGCAAGTTGTAGGATACTTTCCAGAGCAAAGACAAACGGGTTGTAGCAAAACCTTGTTATTAGGGTTGGTTGGTTGGTTGGTGGGCAGACTATGATGATCGACAGTGGGGACTGAGAAGTAGATCTACTTCCTCAAGTTGAACAGCTTACCGAAGAATCCAATAATAATGACTGAGTTGCAGGGATGGTGTCAGATAGGAGGAAATAAGAAGCCTAAAAACCAAGACAACAATTATCTTACTGAAAACCTTCCGTTTAGTCTCCTTCTGACTTACCAAAGTTGGAGTGTGGCTTAATATAGAGATCTCCACCTTATGGAGTTATAACGAAGATTTATGTGAAAGTAGCTTTCAAATCCTCTCAAAGAGTAGTTTTGAATAAAATCAAATTATTCCCAAACTAGAAACTAAATTTCAAATAAATTCTTCTTTGATTAGATCCGCAAATTGCGTTAAGATTCGCCAAGAATAATCTATCGAAAGAAAATGGAAGATTCCAGAAGGAAAACGATGCTTCTTATCTCTTATCTTTTTTTGTTATAAGAATTTCTATTTTTTTTGTATATTCAAATTTAGAATATTGGATTCTATAACATTGGCAACACTGATTTAATTTTAGGATGGCATGAAAATTCAATGACAACAATATAGTCACTCAACCATAGAATACTTTTTACTTGTTCTTTATCTTAACGAACTTTATGCCGTAACAGTACACCACGACAAGGTGATGACCACGTACGGGAACCTCACCTAACCTAACCTAACCTATTCTAACCCAACCATATTAACGAACTTTCTGTTGTTTCTTTCATTTCATCTCTCATATAACGTATTCATTCGAATAATCTGACCATCTTCCTGATATGACAGAATATAAATAACACCGTGATCGAATTGAAAGATTTTCAGTTCACCGCATTTCCACGTTTGAATTAAACATCGCCAAAAATTAGCAATTGCCTCGTCTTTTAGAATAGTACCGTAAGCACGCTCACACCGAATAATGTTGATTGTCTCGCGTTATCGAAGATGGGTACTACCATTATCGATGCTGAGAAACCTTCATCCGACAACGGTAAAGGAATACGCTTTCGGATGATCAAAATCCGAGATCATTGCCTACACGATCCCGTATTGAGGCGTCCATTGCACTGATTACGTCCGCTATGCGAATTGGAACATCCAAACGACGACCTTGATGAGCACCAAGTATACAGCAGATGGGAATTGCGAGAGACGAAATAATAGCGACTGTTTTTGCTAGCAGATGACACTGTTCTGACATGATGAGATCCTTTTCGCTCATTCGTTCATTCACTTTTATAATTGAGCATAAAAAGATAAATGATAAGGGATGTAAGTTATATTTACTAGTTGAGGACGAGTTTGCGCCCTAGCGAGACTGGCATAAAATTTAGGGAATGAGTAATGTACTCACCGTTCATATAGTATACAGGGCTAGTCCTCGATCACCGCGTTAATTTCTCCAATTAATCTTTCAAAGTTATGAGCGATTTTCAGCGAGCGAGGTTTCAGATTAGGCTATGCCACCACTGGAGATTACACAGAAAATTTTGATTCTACTTTATTAAAGAACATTATATTAGATAGCGGCATACTTGTTTATGCTCCCTGTTCTATTTGATGTTTCAAGTGTAATATTCATTATGGTAACACAGATTTCTTGCTCTTCGGAAATTGTAACATAATTTTCAATCCAAAATATAATTAAATCTTATCTTACTGAATTTCTAGGTTAGTGATTTTACATCCAAATATTGGTGAAAATATCAAAATTTCTAAGTTTTGTTAACATCTTTACTCATATCCACATTCCATAAGTAAATACTTTAAGATTCTTTAAATATCCAATTGCATGGTTGATGATTTTTTGTTGATGATACTCTGTTGAATTTATTTGGGCTATTACTATGATGTAATTTTTCCGACGTTTCGATAGACATCTAAGATTTTACTTTTTCCTCCTTGATAAAGAAATCAACAATTCAAATAATCATTCAACACTATTGCCATGCTTTTTTTATACATAAATATCAAAGAATAATCTTTCTGATCTTCTATTTCTCAATTTGCACAAATGTTCAAGATGTGATGATATTCAAGAAATTTCTCATGATGAAATTGAAATAGGTTTCCAAGATAGAAATCAGTTCGATGAAAGGCGGTATTGTATAATAGTATTTTCAGAACCTATTCGGAAAATTTCAATTACTCCAAACATTAGTTAAAATCGATTGTAACATTCGGAATATTCTGATCATCATTTTTTTACGAGATGATATATTTTCCTTGAAGCTATTTGGAGCCCCCCTGAATATTCGAAGAGATTCCATTATGTGTTATGTATTCATTTGAATGTAGAAACATGGACATGTATATAAGATCAGTGTTACATGGATCATGTAATAGCGTTTTTGAATTAACTTTAAGATTATTTATGTGATTCATTTGTACTCATTGAATTAAAGCCGTTGCAAAAGACCTTGAGTTGAATTTTACTTTTTCTGTCATAATATAGGTAACTGGAAATAGCTGATTTATTTTTAAGAAGTTGAGATGAAATTTTTTTTAAAGCTTAGCAAACTATTATCATGATAAAATAACAGAGCAATAGTACAGTTCTCAGTTAAATAGACCCCCCATTAACTTCCTAATTTGACGTTTACAATATAGTGTCAAATACAAAATTTTCATTGTTCAACATGAATTTTCAAATAAACATCTTATTATATGTTCAGGAACTTTCCTATTTCAATAATATCCTATCTTTTAATTCCATTTCTATATTTTTTTGAAAATTCTTAACATTTTTTATGTTCAATGTTGACTGAATTCAAAATATAAAAAAATATTAATGTCAGAAGTTGGCTATTATCTGATCATGTTTTAAATCTTACCTAAAATCCAGTTTAAACATCTATGGTGTTATGTTAAAAACCTCGGTATCAAACTAAACGATAACAATGTCAAATTTTCAAAAAAATTTAAACATGTATTTGCAAGAGGAAAAGTTTGAAAAAACTTCTTTATATATCAAAATAATAAAAGCAAATATAGTGCGATACGAGAATATTTAGTTCTTCATGGCGATCGACGCGCGCCAACTCTGAATGCATTTAAAAGTGGCCGCCAAAGAGTCCAGACTTATCTCCTTTTGACAACTTTTTATGGGGATATTTGAAAAATAACATTTATTCAAGATCACATGACGATGTGGAATTATCAAAATGAAAAATACGAAATGGAATCGAAATTATAAGTATTTATCAATATCGTTTAGTAAAATCGTATTCATTGATTATGAGAATGTATTTTGAAACTTCGTTTTCGAAATTTGGTGGGTTTGAGTTAGCATCATTGTTTGTAGTTTACCTGTTTTAGTATGAAATTGTAACGGAGAAGTTTATAACCTACATTTGAATTAATTAAAGTTTTTGAAAAATGCGTCTAACACATACAGTGAGTGTTAAGCTGTTAAAATCAGAATGAAATAAATATTTACATTTAATTCACCATTGATAAGAAACTTTTAAGTAATTTTCGTTGGTCCAGAGACAAGGTGAAATTTTTCATATCATTGAAATTGAGAATTCCCCATGATGATAGTTATTTGGAAATGAAAAAAAAAAAAAAAAACTGTGGCAACGTGGTGATTTTTTTCCAATCAGGTTCAGATTCACGAAAAAAATTATTTATCTCAATTTTTTTAAATTTCAAATCAATCAACATCAAATATCTTGGGAATGGTACATTTTACGAAGATGAATGTGTAATGATTAATTCTTCTAAAATGTTCCAGTTAGCAAAATATGTCAGGATTTTTTTCGTATCAGCCTATTTCATAGCAAATTTTGGTGGTTTGGCGAGGTGGTGATGCATTAATTCGGAGACCTTAGAGGGTAGAGTAGGTAAGTTTAATCTGAATAGTGTGTTAATAATAATAATAATAATGAAAATAATGCTTTATTTTAGCCCTTGGCTACAATTTTTACAGGAGAAAATAGCATAACAAAATGGGTACAATATAGATAATAATTATAACTGTAAATAAAGTTTTTTTAACCTATTTTCAAACACTTTTATGTTTGGTGAGGAATTAACTATCTGTGGTAGGGAATTATATATTCTTAGCTCTTCAACAAATAATGATTTCTGTAGCACATTCGTATTGAACCTATCTATAAAATAATCTTCCCTTGTTCTTAAATTATAACCCAACATATTCGATATTCTTATCAGTTAGCCTGACATAAATTGAGGCATCATATTATTTTCAATTTTGTGAATGAAAATCAAGTTGGTTTCCTCCACCATCTGCCTTATTTTCAGAAATTTCAATTTTGACAACATATACCCTATCCCAGCATATCTATCACATTTTAACAATATTTTCATCGCCCTATTTTGCATTAGTTGGATTTTATTCAAATCTTCACTATTACAGTACATCAATAGTAACATACAGTACTTGAAATGCGGATATATTATTGCATTATAAATCATATGCCTCGATCAATCCGAAAGTTTATATGCTATCCCCGCAAAGTATCCAATTTTTTTTCCTAATTTTTTACACATATAGTCTACATGTAAATTTAAAATTAATTGCGGGTGTGAGATACTTCACTAATACCTTATGCAGAATATGTATTCATTCGGATGATCTATTTCGAAGATATAAGCCAAAAATGGTTTCTTTAATGATATATTCTCAAGAATATTTGTTTGAAATCAATGTAGTAGTCCAAGAGTCATTTTCCCAGAATATTGAAACATTATCAACTTACGGTATAAAATATAAAATTCATACAAAGAAGGAGTTCCAATATCTTACGAAAAATATGCAAATGGGTCGAAGGTTGGAAAAATATGACTAATAGGATGGTTTCACAGTTAATTGAATATGGAAATAAACTTTCCATTCATGCCATAGACAGAGCATTTTTCATACTAAACAGAATAATTTGATGGAAGAAATGATTAAACACATCTTAAAAATTCCATATCGAAGAAATATTGCTCATACAGTTATTTGTCCGAGAGTGGTACGAATTCAAAGCGTGAAATAAATGCGTACCATATGGAAACTGGTAATTTCTGTCATCAACTTTGTTTACGAAGACAGTACTGGAATCCATCATACTTGGGTTCCTTTTATTTTGAAGCTGAATATTTTTTTTCAGATGCATGCTTGATGTGCAATTATAAGTGAGGGAATGTTGTGGACATTGTTAAGAGCAAAAATAATCTATTATACAGGGTGAATCTGTGATCACTGCGTTAATTTTAACCAAAGGTTCTTGAGATCAAACACTTTTTTCCCAAATCGTTTTTCCATAGTCAGCTGCGTTAAAAAGTTATAAGCATTTTGAGTTTTTAAACTAGGCAAATACCCCTCTGCAGTCTAGTTTAGCTTGAATGTAAATTACCTTCCACAGCATCCACTATTGAATCTGAATTGTTTAAAAACATTATTTTCCCTCTGAGAAATGATTCACTCACTCATGTTTCGCCAGATGATCATGTCGATGAATGATTTTATCTGCAAAAAAGATAAATGATTCTAGGAAGTACAAGATATGAAACTTTAGTTCAAGTGATAATTGTTTTTCATGCAATTCAACCAATCTGTAGAGTAGTAGTGAGATACCCACAAATTGGAATAAATCTATTGATGCCGACATATTCATGACTGTTATCAAAAACCTTCTACAAGAGATCATTTCAATTGATATTGTCGTTTGAATATCACAGGTGAAAATGCAATGTTTTTATGAAATTTCATCACCCTATATCTTTCGAACGGGGCCAAATATGGAAAAATGTTATAGAAGGAAAATGTATCTTTTCACGTCGAGAATCTATGTTTAAAAATAACGCAGTGTTGAAAGACCCACCCTGTATATTCGAGTGGTCTCGAATTTCATTCAATGTGTACCCGATTATGCTTGGAAGTCGATAGTTTCGCGCATAAACGTGCGAAATTATTTCCGCATTTCTTAACGTGTTGAACGAGTTACTTTTATTCGAAATTCACAATTCGTGAAAAATTGTGGACGATTAGATCCTTAATGAGTGACCATTTATGCACATAATAACTGTACAAAACGTCTTATGGCCAGATGACCCTACAGTGAAACTGTAGACGATGTGGTCATTCTGTTCAGTATGACTCATATCATTAAACTCGCAAATGGAGGTTTATAAAGGATTGAAGATATGTTCCATCATTTAGATTTTCAATATAGAATTCCATTAATGAATGTGATGTTTCAGTATTGCGACGATAAGGATACTTGCCTATTTTCTCAGAAACTTTATGAGAGACACACCTTTCGTACTGGTATCTTGGAGCAGACTTATTAAAACACCTGAAAATATTTGATTGTTCATTTTCAAAACTGATTTTAACTTCAATACACTCTCTCATAAGCAAAGTCGATATCTCCACGTAATGCTTGACGGTCATTATTCTATGATGAGCAGAATAAAGTTGTTCCATTTTCTTTTCAATTTCTACAGTTCATAGAACTGAAAAATTAAAAAATAAAAGAGAAAATTCAGAGTATCAGACATAGTACATAAAGTAAACAGTAAAATTGTTCGTTTGAAAAACCAAAAACAAAAGATTCGCCTGTAATTATTTCAATCAAATCGAACTGGTTTCAAAACAATCGAATACTAAAACTACAGATCTCAGTTTCTTCAAGTAGCTCGCTGCTAAAGGAAAAAAAACTTAAATATCCTTTTGTATGAAAGATAATTCCAATTCATGTCTAGCTCAATAAGTAGGGATAATAGCTTACATTTGTTAAGAAAGATGATCACCTCGACCAATCGGAAATAGCCTGAAAATACCGTCAACTCCTATCGGATTCTCATTTCAATGAGTATAAAAGAAACGAATTCGACATGCAGTGATATCAAGTCAAATAAATAAAAGGGTAAAATATCTCTCAATGGTCAAACTTGTAATGGAATTTATGATTGAAATAAATTGATTCGATTTGACTCAGAGTCTGTTGGCACCTAGGAGTCAATCTAGTTATACTTTCGGATAAAAGAGCTGTAAAGATTATTCTGTTATTTCGATTTGTACCGACAAGTAAAGAAGTCGTTATTGAATGAACTTTCATTTACTACGGGTAATTATGGCGAAGAGATAATCACAGAAGTATTTTGATGATCATAAATGACTACTGAATAAAAGGAATTCAAATTGAATGCTTGCAATTGAATAGGATACAGTTTCAGGATTACACTGAACACCTTTGTGTTCAGACGCCTTCCTTGAGGCTTCTTGAGGATCTCTCAGTAGAATATGACTACTAACTATCTGCACACAGAAAGGTGATATTTCATTTGTTGAAATTCCATTTATCTTGGAATTTATCCAACCAAATATGCAGATATTTTTTGAATTTATGATGATGGATGTCTCCAACCATAAGGTATGTGCATGGTTATTCATTAAAAATTTTCCAACCCTTATCATAATCAATATCACATATATAATAAAATTTTGAAAAAAATGTGTGGTCATAAACTAATTTTATTATAACGTTAACAAACGTACAGTGTCGGGCGTAGTTTAATTTTTTTTTATTTTGATACCCTTATTCTATTAAATAATGCAAAAATCATTTTGTTTCGATATCAAAAAGATCTTTTCCCTGACCTGAATTCATCTTATTTTATTTAATAAAAGCCGTGGATTTATAAATGAGTTTTGGTGAACATTAAATTGAAATAACCAGTAAATGATAACTAATATAACAAATATAACTTCAAACCATAAGTTAATATTAACTCATTAAATGTGTTCGAAGCATACTACATTATTTTCAACGTATAATAAAAAACGTTTAATTATATTTTCAATAGCTTGATTATTTTTAATAAGATTGTTCATTTCAAGTTTAATTCGGTGCTTCATGACTAAAATACTATGATTATAATTGATTTTAAATTAAAAAAAAAAAACTCAAAAAATATAGGTCCATGGGTTTCAGATCCAGACTGTTAAAAGGTTATAATATGATTCCATTATTCTCAATCCACACTTGAAACTCATTTTTGAAATGTTCTTTATAGTATTTAAACTAAATCAAGAATGTTCTGAAAAAATAATATGGTATTTCAAGAATTTTTTCACGAATTCCTTTATAAGTTTACATTCAAAATAAAGCATTATATCTAATTGCTCTTCGTTGTTTGCAGGAAGATCTTTCCTAAAATTTTATATTAAACCGGTGTCTTATTAAAAAAATATTTCTTTGTACCCTCGGAACAACGCACGCCAATGTGCCTTTTTTGACATTAAAATGAAAATAATTCATGACGGAACAACTTTTATTTCAATTCATTTATCAAGAATAGCCCGATGCATGCGAATATAATTGTACATTGAACAATGGCTCGCCAGAAATTTCAATGATTGTTAAAATTTTTTTTATAGATGAAAATAGATTTCGTGCTTAAAAAGATAAACGATTCATACACTCCAATATATAATTTTTCGTCATTTACCATTTAGCATTCGCAGAAATAAAAAAAATGAAATTATGTTATTTTATGAAATACTGCGACTTCATCACAAAGAAAACTCCTATACCTCCTCGTGATTATATGCTACGATGATGAAATATGAGATAAACAACATATATTCACAAATTTCTGTTTTGAATTTTTTTTTTAATTTTTTGGTCTGACGACAAGCAATTCAGCCCACTCTTTTGGCAGTTCATCAACTGGGAAAGTATCCTACATTGCTTGTTTGCAATTTTTTATGGAATTAAATGGAATGGATGTTATCTTTATCAATATAAATGTTTTATTTTATGTATGGAAAACATAGTTGTTAGAGAATTGTCCGCCTTTGTTAGCCTCACAAATTCGAGCCCCTCTGAGCTCATTTTTCATTAAATTCTCACACATTTCCCCCAGTATTTCATTAATAATTTCATCACGAATATTTTGTTTGAGTTACTGTTTTGTTTGAGTAGTTATTACATCTGTTTTTCATGTCTGTTGAATGTGGTAGTTATATATAACCCATTTCAATTAAGATTCAATAATCGGTAAGATATCAGATACTCCGTTTATAATTCGGCGACTATTTTTGCTTCAATATATAGGCTCTCATTTGAGATCAAGACAGCTTCCACCGGATTATGGTAAAAATTGCTATTAAGGATAATATACCAATCAGATTCATATATGCAAAGATTGTTCTCAGACCGTAACGTTTCTACTTTCGAAAAAAGTCTGGTAATATAAGTCGAATTGACACAGACATGCGAACATTTCTTGGATCATAAATTTGATTTACGTCAACGAAATGTTCTCACGCATACTATCCATGCTCGGAAATATAAAACTGGTACTATTTTACATATAAAACTAACATAAATCATTGTACTACATAATTACCGGATTGATTCATCAGTGTTTCGCAGGATTATTGGTGATTAAGTTCTACATTTACTGTCTGGTATGACGAGAGTGATTTTTATGATTTCAAGCCGTATAATTATTTATGCCGAAATTAGTTTTTTTCGCTTCAAGTAGGAGGATGTTCAAGAAATGAAGAAATCAGAATTTTTGGGGCGAAGGATTCGCTATCCTCATACTGTGTATCATAATGAATATTCAATAATTTTCTGCTTATGGGGCTCATTTCTAACAACTATACAAAAATTGGCGAAGCAATTGTGAAAAATGAAGCCATGCAAAATTTTGAAAACCAGATAAGATGGTTGAAATTTTCGAATGGATTTGATTTATTATTATTTCAAATTAATCATAAATAATGAAATATGCAGGTGCAATAGCTAATCTCTTTCTATTTGTAAAGTATGCCCCCTGCTGCTAGAAATTATAAAGTGGGGAAACTTCAAGAGAATATTACCACCCTCAGTCATTCCTTTATGTATTCAAACGAAAAATTGCCGACACTACTAATTTGCGTTGAAGAAAGGCAGTAAATGATACAATCATTGTTCTTTGTCTACAACATTGTTGGTATCTTTTCGCAGAAGCTTCACGAGCAACCTGCAATTAATACCTTTAGTTCCGGCAACCAAAAAAAAAACAAATTCCATTATTCTAAAAGGGCGTTCAAGAATCCAGAGGCCAGACAATACACGTCGGACCCAAACCTGGGCTAATGTTCATTGCTGCTCTTAACAATATAACTAGTAACCATTTTAAGTAAGCATCGAGTCATTAGTTTTATCTGGCGATCTCTATCAAATTAAATGGGCATCTGTTGAAAAATTGCATGATACTGTAACGGTCATACGTTAAAATAATGCACAGTCGATGGTATGATTGCATGCCCCGAGTTGCATTAGGCCTTAATTGTTCTTCCTCTATTGATTCAATTAGATAGTTGTTTCTACTTCACAATAGTGCTTACCGCATCGTGCTGTTTATTTAACATCTGGAAAAATTCTGTGCAGAATGCAACGGAGCTTGTAAAATAGTTGAGGTGCGTAAGCATAAACAAGCATCGATTCGTCTAGATTGGTACAGTACTGGTTTTCATGTTGATCTGTATAGTGCGCACCGCGCGTTTGCTGCACTGCTCTGACGTATACCTTTATATCTACTTGATAAGATATTGAATACCCTAATTTCAGCTTTATTTAGTCAATTTCAATAAGAAGCGCCGATTGTCAATGGAGATGTTTATATAAGTGATATCAGAAATGCCAGTCTGTACAATTTTTTCAAGTGACGTCTAAGAATGACATACCTACTAAAGGGGTGTTTCAATAAGCGCACAAAATTGAAATTGATTGACATGTTTGACAATCATAAAGCTACATGGATATGATGTGATAAATCGATCGTTGACAGATGAGTAAGTAAATATGGAGCATTATATGTTACAACAAAGTATGCTGATTGTGAAAATTGTCATCTTACGATGAAAGCTTAGTATACACTTCTTTAGAGTTTGTTCTATATTTAGTCGAAATAATGCGCCGATGCGAGCTCGTAGAGTTAGTAAATATGGAGCATTAAATGTTAAAACAAAGTATCGTGATTGTAAAAATTATCATAGGATGAAAGCTTAGTAACAACTTCTCTCAGAGTTCGGTCGAAGCTAAGCTCCGAAACGAGCTCGTAGAGTTAGTAAATATGGAGGATTTACAATAAAGTTTCCTGATTGTAGAAATTATTGTCATACGATTAGAGCTCTTTAAGTTCGCTCTATATTTGGTCAGAGCAATCCGATGCAAGTTCGTAGAGTTAGTAAATTTGGGTTAATACATGTTACAACAAAGTATCGTGATTGTAAAAAATATCATAGGATGAAAGCTCAGTAACCACTTCTCTTAGAGTTCGTTCGATATTTGATCGAAGCAGTGCTCTGATACAAGTTCGTAGAGTCGGGGAATATGGAACATTAAATTGCTCCGGTACGAGCTCTTAGAGTTGGTAAATATGGAACATTACATGCTACAACGGAGTATCCTGATTGTGAAAATTATTATCATACGATTAAAGCTTAGTAATCACTGCTCTACAAGTTCGTTCAATATTTTTTCGAAGCAATCCAATGCGAGATCGTAGAGTTAGTAAATTTGGGGTATTATATGTTAGAACAAAGTATCGTGATTGTAAAAATTATCATAGGATGAAAGCTCAGTAACCACTTCTCTTAGAGTTCGTTCGATATTTGATCCAATCAGTGCTCTGATACGAGCTGTAGAGTAAGTTAATATGGAACATTACGTTGCTCCGGTACGAGCTTTTAGAGTTAGTAAATATGGAACATTACTTGTTACAACGAAGTATCCTGTTTGTAAATATTATTATCATACGATTAAAGCTCAGTAATCACTCCTCTTTAGATTCATTCTATATTTGGTCGAAGCAATCCGATGCGAGTTTGTAGAGTTAGTAAATTTGGGGTAGTACATGTTAAAACGAAGTATCCAGTTTGCAAAAATTATTATCATACGATTAAAGCTTAGTAATCACTCCTCTTTAGATTCATTCTATATTTGGTCGAAGCAATCCGATGCGAGTTTGTAGAGTTAGTAAATTTGGGGTATTACATGTTACAACGAAGTATCCTGATTGAATATCAGTAAAAATTATCATAGGATGAAAGCTCAGTAACCACTTCTCTTAGAGTTCGTTCGATATTTGATCCAATCAGTGCTCTGATACGAGCTGTAGAGTAAGTGAATATGGAACATTACGTTCCTGATTGTAATGGTATTAGCTTTTAGAGTTAGTAAATATGGAACATTACTTGTTAAAACGAAGTATCCTTATTGTTAAAATTATTATAATGCGATTAAAGCTCAGTAATCACTCCTCTTTAAGTTCGTTCTATATTTGGTCTAATAATCTCACTGAAGTTTTTTCGGCTTCATACCAAGTGAACTCCAACAGACTCATGAATTTCTGCGTAAGTGGACCAACAGCGAAGATAATCCCAACGATTCCGCGATTTAACGCTATCTCGTAGCGGGATCATCCGAAGTTGTAGGTTTACTCCTGAAATTTGATAGGTATATTGAGTAAGATGCCAAAAATACGGAGCTATTGCTGAAATCCAAAGAGGTATTCGGTTATATAGACAAGAATTTTTTATGGATTGAGACTCAAGAATGATGTTGAGTTCTTTAGAAGCCCTAATTTACTTGCATAATGAACATTGAAATAAAAACAATTCTTTGTAGGACTTTCATTGAGTGCTAAAAAAGTACAATTAACATTGAGAACTGATATATTTCGTACTAGCAAACCCAGCGAACTCCTTTTCGCCACCAGATGGCTTCGCTTTATGTAACATTTCGTTTGGTTTTGCCCGCGACTTCGTTCGCGTGGACTTTAGGTTCGTCCCGTCTAGTCTAGTAATAAGTAAGAAATACGGTAACTAAGCACTGCAGAGCCCTAATCATAGGCCTATAGGTAGCTACTGCAGTAAGCTCCTATAAACTATATTTAACGATCTTTTTCCTTCAGCATAAACATGCGGATGTAAGTAACCTATCTTTATAGTAATTGAATTATCAATGAAGTAATTCGTTATAATTAACCTATTTATATAATTTGTTATAATTAACTGTAAGTAATCTATCTATATAGTAATTGAGTTATCAATGAAGTAATTCGTAAAAAGGAAGTATCTTTTTGTACATGTAACTCCTAACCAAAAAGAAACCTGGTAATAACTAACGTTGGGCCTATATTACTTAAAGTAGGTGACCATACGTTTTTATCAAATCGCTAGTGCCTTGAAAATTCGCAAAACGGACACAACCGTCAACGACGTCTGCTCTCACGCGTCTGCCCGCGTTCGGGTCGCGCACTCAGTGATGAGCCACTTCTTTCCCACCGCACCTACCCCGCTCCCCCCACGCGTTCGCCTGGCACCGCTGCCGGTATTTATCGCCGAAATTGCTATGACTCTGCATTTTAAATCTGTGATATCTTCGAAAATGTTTATTTAATTTACATGCTGTAAAAAGCCATATTGATCTTTATTAAATGCACAATGTATTTAAGATACTTAATTGGATAAGGATTAATACTGTATTGCTTAAAATCGCTTCGTAAATAAGCCATTATTTCTCGTACAAAGTAAAGGATAAAAAATGGTTATTGTGGGATATTCCTAAGAGATAAACATATACCATCACGGACTTTTTTGTAGACCTTTTTGAGTTGTACAATACTGTCGTAAATTGTTTTGATCTATCTTGTAGGATTCAGTCAGCGTTTGCAATGTAAGCGCAAAAATGTGTGTTTTTACGACCTCACATTAGAAACCTCAAAAATTATAGCCTATGTGTTATTCTGATGTATAAGCTATATTGTGGTAAATTTTCATTCAAATCCATTCAGTAGTTTTTACGTGAAAGAGTAACAAACATCCATACATCCATACTTACAAACTTTCGCCTTTATAATAGTAGTAGGATCAAAATTTAAACTTATCCCTGAATTAATTGTGGAGTATTCTGATCGTATCTGAAACTGAGTTATAATCTTGAGAGTTTGCGAGCCGAAAAAATCATTGAATTATACAAAGCACTCATGAATAGATATTATTTATTATGTGCAGAGTTCGTTTTCCCTTAGGATGATCCAGACTGCGAAATATCGAATGAGTGGTTCTTTGAAAAGCTTATATCTCTCCAGGCCATGAATAATGCATCCTAGTGTAGCTACGCAATTCATATTATTCTCTGGAAGACACGACTCAGCTATAGCTCTATGTTTTATAATGACAGACCGTTCCGAATGCAAAGAAGTTTTCCGGGAATCCTATGAGCGAGTTGAATAGAATATTACTTAGTAGAAAAATGATATTTCTCGGCTCATTCAATATTCCGAGCGAGGGACAGTGAAAGTTCAAACAGACAAACATCACGTTGGTCTTATGTTTGTATCATGTATGGAATAAGATTTGAGGACACGCATTACGACTTTATGAATTCGTAAGTTCATAGAGAGATGGTCCAGTATATCCTAAATCCTACAATATCAGGTGATAAGGTGGTAAGAAAATGAAATAAGAGTTCTTGTATTTGATGATTCAAAGTGAAAGCTATGGTCAGAGAGAAATCGAACGGAAAAGTATTCTTGACTACCGAATGTTCATCCTATACTCATCGTATGCGATAGGAACAAATGGAAAATGGTATCTCAAACATCCGTTAATAGATATGCTTTGGAAGAAAAACATAATAAATGGAGATTCTCAATGATTATTGATTATTAAGAAAGCCGCAAATACACTATCTCTTTTCGAGCTATTACCTTCTTCAAACAATACCCCAGCCATCATCCAGTCGAGCTTGTGTCAAGAACCAAACGTTCTCCAGATTAGGACCCGCCTGGCATTGTCTGCCGCCTGATTTATAAAAGGTGGAATGGCATAACATAAAACGCAATTGTTACAAATAGTCATTACGCAGATAACAAATTATAGTTTATGACGGAAAGCCTAACATGCTGAACAGGCCATAATGCTAATAGCACCTTAAGTTATTCCATGGTTTCGCTCTTATAGAAGCCAGCATGGACGACATATTGGCAATTTGTTGTCGGTATCTGTATTTTACGCGTATGTCATGTCTATTGAGCGACTGTGTATGCTGTTAGTCATGTGTATTGGCGATTGTCCTTTATTCCAGCCATAACTCGGCACGTATCCGTATGACTGACGATAATTGCCTGGTGCTTTGTTGACTAATAATCGCCCATAAATACTGGATCAATTTCATTGCGACGATGAGTGCATTGTGAGAGTTTCTACATGTCGATACGGAATATCAACAATCGATGTGGATTGACTGATTTGTTTGGTATTAATTGAGAGACCTGCCGAATGGAGATTGCGGTAAACATGCGATAGTAGTATTGATATCAGGTAAACGGTTTTAATCAATGAAAACTAGCATTTTATTTACTGTATTTACATCCCTAGGATTTCTTTAAAATATAATATAATTTTATGAAAATAGTTACGAGTAAAAAGACTTACAATGTAGCTTTATGTCTCATTATTGAAAAACCAACAGAATCCACACTACTCACTGTTATATTTTTTTTATTTTTTGGAGAACCATCGATTTTTCTCGATTTTAGAAAATGCTCCAGACAATTAACCAACTCTCCCCATCGCCACGATAGTTTTACAACAGCATTATGATGAAATTTACGCATAAGACCTTCAGGAAAATTTCATCCCATAACAATATCATTTTGTTAACTTCAGACAAATTCAAATTTTTTGAGTGAAAAATTCATTCATCCTTAGGTTCCATTCCGACCAAACATCCACGACAGTGAAAAATCGGTAGATTTTCACAACTTCTCGGCAGATCGATAGGTCAGACCCTAAATCGGTTGTAATACCGATCAATCGGTAGAATCGGCAACCAAGCCAGCAACCGTCGGCAGTGCTACGTATCGATGCCCCACTTTGTATAATTACTTAAGATATCAGGAACCAATGGAATTTCAGGAGGTTTACGCCTACTGTCGTCATTTCTTTACGATACGTTGAAATATCAGTAACCAATGGAATTTCAAAAGGTTAACGCTTACTGACGTCATTTCTTTACGATAAGTTGAAATATATCAGGAACCAATGGAATTTTATCAAATTTAGGTTTCAGCAGCTTAGTATAGTCGTCATTTCTTTACGATTAGTTGAGATATCAGGAACCAATGGAATTTCAGGAGGTTTACGCCTACTGCATGCGTATGCAGAAAAAGTGAAATTTTTTAGATGAATATTTGAGTGTGTATCTATATGATTTTCAATTTTATAAATAGAACTAACAATGATATAATATATATATATATATATATATATATATATATATAATTTAATTTAAGAAAATTAAATATATGTAACTATAATTCGATAGGTTTTTTTTTTTTTTTTCCACCATAATGTGGGAACCCTTTCTAGAGAACACTCAGCATATTTAGCGCAGGGAGTAATTAGGAGGGGGTGTACTGGGGGTAACTAACCCTCCCCAGGAAAGAGTTTTACGCTAAATCTTCGAATGGAATCGATATAAACCTACCCCCCTTTCCCCCGCTATTCACTCAAGATCAGTTCAGGTCCCTCGCTAAAACTAATTCTAGAGTTCCATAATCAAATTCCGCTTTTCATAAATTGAATATGAAAAAATAGTATTAGTTCAAACTTAATCATCAGAGAATTAATTGAAAAAATTGTTCGAAACAATTCAATATAAAAAAAAAGTTATATTTAATGGACTCGAAGATTAATGTTTCAGTGAAATTCAAGTATTGGAATTTTATATTAAACACATTCGATGCTTTCAACCACCAACTACTTATTTTTCCATATAATACATATTCTTCAACTCAATCTTCGTTTAGAAAATTTTAATGAGTCATTTCACTGAAAACCTACGGTACCTATGATTTTTAACACATTTCTAAAAGTTTCAGAGGCTGTTCGTAAGTAAACTATTGAGTAAATTTCATCACTAATTACTGTTTCTCTCGAAGGGATTTTAAAACCAAAATAAAACAATATATCTTTCATTGAATGCGTTCTGTGGAAATGTGATTACATTTACGGTTACATTATGAGCGGAGTCATAATGTTTATATGAATTTAGACTAAACAATGGCCCATACACTCTAAATATCTCTGTGAAAACTTATTACCAGCTTAAATCTAAATATTTAAGTTTTCAGATAACGCAAATAAACTTTTATAATGAATTTTTGAATTCGCGGTCGATAAGATTAGATGCGCAGGGAGGAATGCGCGAGTTCCCTTTGGTGTAAGCGATTTCAATTCAAAATCCACGGAGTGCAACTACTGCTTGGTCCCTATACTGTGGTGACAGTTCAGTCTTTTGAGACTGGATCCTCGAGATGAAATGGTTCGGGTTGCTGTTACAGGACCTTTCGGATGAAATACAATAGAATTAGTATTATTGATTGGGACTAGCATACCGCTTTTTGGTATTGAATTTGCACAGTATAATTGGTTGAGTTCTGTTGTACTGACCGCGTTATTGTTGTTTTAGATTAGTATTATCAGAATGAACCCATCTGTGTTGGTAAAACCGAGATTATTGTGATTTTATCGAATGGAATATCTTGTTGGATTCACTATACGGAAGAGTTCGATGCTTTGAAGGTAAAATAGTCTGTCGCATGAGAAGTTTTACCGACTACTTAAAAGGGCTTAATAATAATGATGAATAAGGATTAATTTCACTAAAATTAATTTGTTACCCCTAATAGATATAGAACAAATTCAGTGATGCAACCAATCATAGAATCACGGGTAATTTATATTTATTTGTTTCTCATTTGTAATCGTCAGTTTCAAAAACACAATATTAATCAAGAAAGTTTATTTCATCAAGTCACTAACTTGTGAAACTGACAGTTAACTTGCAAAATTTTTTCAAGTTAGTAGTATTATTTACATTAGAAAATTTTGTTTTACCGCCATATATGTTGAAAATTATCGTACAATTGTTATTTCCAGTAACACAGATTTTGGATGATGATCTGTTGACTCAGAAATTGCTGAACTCGAGGACTGCAGAATATCTGTACTCTCCCTACTGCCAAATAATTTGGTAGACCTTTCGATTATTTCGGTTATTTTCAGTGCTCTGTCACCCTCCTGCACGCTTTAGTGCTGAAATATCTCCACCCGAATCCGAAACCATAGTGACTCCAGTTCTGCGAAAAGAGTGGCCGGTGTATAACTCGAGGTTTTTTAAACCTAAATGTTTCCCTATTTGCTTTGGGACACCACCAATAGTATGCTGACCAGCCTTAAAGGAAATGTACTTTCCTTGTCGGTATGTCAAAAAAATCTTAGGCTTTCTGTTCCAGGTGGCCGAAGATTCATATTTTCAGTATAACATACAGGGCTTGAAGCTGCAGCCATCATCGATTATGGTGAATCTTCATGTTGTTAAGTTTTTTGTTTGCAGCAATGTCACAATAACGTATTTTCCCATAACTTCTACATCATTCATGTTTGAGAAGAGAATTTCGTCACATCGACAACATCCAAAAATCCCAAAAATTGTTACAATTTTCGCCAGCAACCACTGATTATCAGGAGCATGTAAAAGAAATTGTTCAGCCTCTTCTTTACCAAATACCTTGACCCTTTTTGGCGTCTAACGCTCATTTCGTTTCAGAAACGCTATTACCTTTTGAAATCTGCCTATGACAACTAAACGTTATATTTTTCAATAAATTTTTTAAGGAAAACAATCCTGCGAACAGGGGCACTTTCTCAATTTCCAAGCAGTTTCTCAGCATAGACCATTTTGCCCATAAAATACTAGTGCTGAATCTAGCTTATAGTTGATTCAAGTAGACCAACAAAACAACTTCAGTTACCCCAATCACACTATTTTAGTTTTGCCACGTTTTGAAGTCGTCGAATTCTCGCTCGTAACATGAAGCTAAGGTAATAAACTTGAAGCTACACAGCTGGCTGCCTCAATAATTTGTTTTGGTACATTCATTTTCGCTTTCGCCAAAACAAATGTAAGGAAAAATAAACAGACATGTTCGTGGCAACGCTTCCATAGCTTACGACATTTGCGACAATTTATTGAGATATTTTTGGAATTTATCTTACCTTTTTACTAATGGGAAACAAATAAAATATAAAACAATACACGCAAGGTATCGGGTTTTACTGCCTCAAGGAGGTATCCTCCATTCGCCAGTAAAAACCCTTATACGTTGCTACTAATGTTATATACTATTTCTGGGATTGCTTTTGTTACTTTCAATTTTGTAGCTGTGTTCTTATATCTTATACTCGGTCCTCATCCTCATTAACAGAACATTGGCTTTTTTTGGCACAAATAAGTAAAATCGTTATTACTCAATGCCCATTGAATTCATATAATATATTTCAAGGAGATGTCCTAACTACGTATTATTCATTTTATTTGCAGATGTGTATTAAGACAGGTTATCTCACCGGTATCCATTCTTACTAATTATAAAATAACGTACATATGTGGTTGCACCATGGCTTTATATACAAAAAATTTTGTTCTTTGATAAAGTGAGGCAATTTTATCAATATGGCTCATATTACCATCGCTACGCCTATCTCATCGAAATTGTATGGATAATCTCAGCTGTTTCCCTCTATGTGAAAAATTCTGAGAATTCATTTAATTTCATGGAAAAAATAAACTGAATGTATTACCAATCTTCAATTGAGTCGACATTGCCCTTGTTTTTTATCTGGATCACACATAATTCAATGAATATACACCATAATTGTATACTGTTTGTTTAAATCTTGTTCTGACGTGAACAAACAAAAAAATAACCATCAATATGCTACAGTTGATCGAGCGTGAGGCTCAATATTCATAGAATCTCTTTTATTTGTACATACCGATGATTCAAAAGACGAATTGGGAATGATTATGTCATCTCTCTTCAAACAATCGACTTTATTCGTTTGTAGACATCCTCCAGCCCAATTCGATTAGCATTGGACCGCACAATGTTGTCATATCTGTCATTGAAATTACTCAGTACATACATAGTTGAGGATGAAATACTAACACGACAGTTCCTTATTTGCGAACACATCCTTGAATAGTTTACTCACATAGTGAATTAGCATACTCGCTGAGTTGTCATTTAATCGGTGAGATACGCGTACCATTGCTATTCATCGATTAACATTATATTTACGTCTATTATGGAGGATACAGAGGAGATATAACATATAATCGAGCAAGGAGCACTTATTTGATTTGAATAAATTACCAATATGGTGGAAACATCATTGCCACATTGGGTTGAGTTTTTACTAGAGCTATTATTTTATCAATGAGTAAAACATTCTTCAAGAATCTGGGTGGATTTCGTCTGTATTCTTTATTGTTATGATTTTAATTTCAGGTAGATAAAAAGACCAATATGAGAAAACAAAGCAATCGACACATGTCGAATTTGCTACAATTCCAGATGAATCCTACTACTTACGAAACATGATCTGAAAAAGATACTGCATTTTTATTGAAAAAAATGTAATTTCATATTTTTGTGGAAGGCAATTGTAAAACACTGGATCAGTATGAAACAATCAATGATTGCTGTATTCTGCATATGTTATTGTTCTTCTCTGGTTGTGTATTAACTTGTGCCAGATTGGCTTCCTATATAGAAGTTTCGCAAGTTTTTGATGATTAGTTTTCATTTGATCATCAGGCAAACTGAAATGAAGATCCATATTTTTCTCCGACAGAAGTCTGGATAGAATTTCTTCAGAGAAAAACGATATTCACCGATTTATTCGTGTTCTTCAAGATTGATCCTCGTATCACCCAGATTAAAAACAACGATATAATCAGCAAAACTCATGATTTTTCCTATTATATATTCAATGGGACTCTTTTGATAAGGAATGATCAGGAAAGGACCAAGTACAGTACCTTGTGGCACTCCGAAATTTGCCATTTCCTTCGGTATTCAGCTCGAAACGATTTGAGTTATTCAATTCAATTCTTTCGTATTACTTGTAAATAAATGATTTTTTTATCCCGTGGGTATGGACTCTTTTTTTTTAAAAGACGTTAAAGTTGTTCTCCAAGCGACGTTTCGCAACTTTATTTGTTGCTTCTTCAAAGTTCCACAAACACACACAGATTATAATAAAAAACATTCATTTGGATTATTGTAATGTAAAAATACAAATATTCTCTTCACAAGGTTGAAAGATCCAACATCTTTGAGTAATTTATTCAATGTTATCTACGAAATTCCTAGTTCATGCAACAAATCATACATAGGACAAACAAAACAGTATTCAAAACAAAGAATAAGTCAACACAAAAATGATTACAAAAACTATAATCAAATCAAGACTAACAAAACAGCGTTAGCCTCTCATCACTTTACTACAGCTCACAATCTCAAGTTTGAGGAGACAACAGTTTGAGCTATGGAGTCCAATTGGTTTAAACGTAATATAGGGGAGATGATCAAGACCAACAAAACAGCGTTAGTCTCTCATCACTTCACTTCAGCTCACAATTTCAAGTTTTAGGAGACAACAGTTTTAGATATGGAGTCCAATTGGTTTAATCCTAATATGGGGAGATGATACGAATCCCATTAACCGACAATATCAACCTGAGAACTGACTGTTTGGGCTTGAGTACATAATCTACTACAACATACTAAATTTATTTTCCCGAAACAGGATTTAGACACCAAAACTTATGAAAAATTAAATTATAAATTATAAATTAAAAATTAAAATTTATGAGATTCGTTTGGCATTGGCAGCAATGAGCCCACTTTGTGATAAACTTGGCCTTTGATTTTAAACGTGGAATTAAATTGTTGACCGTTTGCTGCAACATTGCTGACTATTTCTGTTGCTCCAAACGATATCATTTGGAAACATGAATTTAATGTGCGAATTGACTTCAGGAACAGGCTAGAATCTGGATCAGTACCAATAAGTAAACCGTGCAATGGCTCAGGTGGTGTTTCAATTTCGGTTAGTTGTACTTTTCCTGATGAGCAACACATCCCAAGTGGCTCATTTTCAAATTTAAGTGCATGAATATGCGAGCATTCCTTCTCCAAAGTACCAATAACCACTTTGGAATGAGCATAATATTCAACATTAGGCTCGTAGTGGAATGCAAGTCGAAGAAATGAATTTGACGTAAATGCTCGATGAACTTGTTGGCGTTGTTGATCAATTCCTCTATGTCTGTCGACTATGAGTCTGCGAGTTTTTATTCGTTCTAGTTGTCTTTGTTGATTTTGTTCATCTCGTGCCTCTTGTCCACGTAACTGCGACATTCTCGCACGCAAATTTGCATTGTTCGCTTGAACTTCGTGCTATTAAATCTCGCACGGCTATGGAACTGCTCGTTCGACGACTCAAATTGGCCCCTTCGCGCTTCGCTTTTTGGCATTGCTGACTGTACGGGTAAAAATTTGTTTATATTTGATAAGCTTTATCAACTGCTAATAAATGATTTTATCAACATAACATTCATTGACATGACATACATTGTGATGGCCGACAACTGTGTAGGAGTGAGAAAGAAAGGAGACCGGCTTCGTTCTCATCCCTACCCGTGCTGTTTACTGGTCAGAAATGCCACCTGTAGACATCTGGCGGGATAACTAATTAAATGACGATTGATCAGTTTTCGACCGGAGAGGAAAAATGATTAAATTACTAAAATGGCTATTACAAAATAAGGGTTGATCGTAGAAGGGTGAAAATTGAGGATTGTATGTATTTTTGTATGTTGTATCATAAAAAAATTGAAATTAAAAATTTTGTCTGAAAAATAAAAAAAAATTAGGGGTAGACTACCCTAACATTTAGGGGATGAAAATAGATGTTGGCCGATTCTCATAGATACCGGATAAGCACAAAAATTTCATCAAAATCGGTCAAGCCGTTTCGGAGACGTTCGATTACGCACCCCGTGACAGAAGAACTTTATATATTAGATTATGTAGTTCATTTCCAACAAATGTTTTTCAATTTTTCAAACACTTGTAGAAGTGGGAATAAGCTCATAATTTCACAATAATCTGTTTCTATACTCTAGCATTGTTCAATTTTTGTCATATTGATTCATAGTTGTCATAAAAAAAAATTCGAAAATTTATGAACTCTAATTTGAATTCGATAGACGTTTCCCACTTCCAGGTGTTCTTATAGTCATAAAACCATGTTCTTTATGATAATCTGTGTGTGTTTGTAGAGCTTTGAAAAAGCAACAAATAATGTTGCGAAACGTCGCTTGAAGGACAGCCTTAACGTGTTTTTAAAAAAGATTCCATTTCCACGAAATAAAAAATCATTTGAGTTATTTCTGGATCATACTTCTGCTGATGATTCAGTCTTTTAGTCTCATGTGTGCGGTATGTAGAAGTTTCATCGAAATCCACTTCACATCTTTCATTCAACTGTTAATACTTGCAGAAGATTATCACTTTGCGCACGTGTTGGTAACGGGTCATCCAAAAAACACGTCTACATGTTTCTTTGAAATAAAACACAAACTATTCGAAATTTTATCAAGCTGTTTTTTTTATTACAAGTATGATCCATTACAATTATAATTGGAATAGAATATCATTCAAATGACACCACGACTGCGTCTGCAGGCATCAATCCGAATATCGAAATATTCAATGACTTTCCGACATGTTGCTGCTGTTATTTCACTAAATGCAACTTGAATATTGTTCTTTAGATCATTAATTGTTTATGGCTTATTAGCATACACTCGACTTTTCAATAAACCCCACAAAAAAATCTAATGGTCTTTGATCACATGACCTTGGAGGCTAATTGAAATCTGCATTTCGTGAAATTAAACGTTGAGGAAGTTTTGATCACAATAATGTAATGTTCTCGCGAGTTGTGGGACATGTAGCACCATCTTGCTGAAAATAGAAGTCGGACACATCAATATGACTCAACTGTGTCCATAAAAAGTCTCTCAACATTGATTGGTATTGCTCAGCATTCACAGTTATAGCATTTCCAGCATCATCTTAGAAGAAAAATGGACACCAAACAGTAATTTTTTGTGGACGTAGAGATTTTTCATTAAAAACATGAAGATTTTTATCACCCCAGATACGACAATTCTGTTTATTGACGAATCCATCCATAAGATATGCCCAATGCTTGCGAACGACGCGGAATTGATGTTGTCGGTTCATTTTCAACACTCACACTAACGGCAGCAATATTTTCATTTGTGCATACAGTTTTTGGTCTTCCACTTTTTGCTTTATCAATAACACAACCGGTTTCTTCGATTTTTCACTAATCTTTGAATTGAATATTGATTTGACCCATTATGTACACCAAAAAATCACAAATTTTGCGATGGGTATTTTTCAAAGAACGCCCATTTTCATATTAACTTTGAATAATGTAAACGCGTTGTTGAAATGTGTACCTGTACATGGTTAAAACTGTACTACCTTCTGATAAAACAATATAGATATGTCATTTGAAAAGATGTCACGTGTAAAAATTATATAGTGCTAACATCTAGGCATCACATTTGGATGACCCTTTATATCTGAAACTATAACTCCTTCACTTGAACCGTGGAATGTCGGTCTACAATTTGGTATCTTCGCCTCTTCAAGTATTTCGAAACATCCTGTTTACTTTTTCTCGCCATCATCGAAATTCCAACATTCGCTTACATAGAATTGAACAATCTAGAAGAACAACCATTTCGAATAAACTGCTATCCATGAATTCCGTAATTGGATAAGACCTTCCAATTGGAATATTCATGTAGACAATTCGTGGTATTCTATGGTTCTGAAGATTGTGAAAGAAAGTGTTTACCGCATCAGATACGTCCAATTAACATAGTCCAGATTTCAATGAATCGATTGCTGTAAAATCGTTCATTAGGCACTCGAAGGCTCTGTATTTTTCTGGTAATGGAGTAAACAGAATACGTTGTTCTATCTGTTCTGTCTCCGTTCTTCGGTTTGAACGTTGATAATTTGTTGAATGAGTGGAATTTGATACCGTTTTACGTTCCAGTATCTGTTTGCATCTGCGACAGACTTGATGGTCATTTCGTTGTTTTTTGTTGTTTCAATCGGAAAATTTAAATATTTATCTTGTACTTGGCTGATGATATCCTGTCCAAATATCTCGCACACGTTTGTTATCGGGCCAAACACGTCGAATAGTTCAGCATTAAAGAGCATCTGAAATTTGGTTTCCTCGAAACTCCTATAAGATCCTTCTGATCAGTGGCGTAACAATAGGGTAGCAAGGCTGGCAAAATGCCAAGGGCCTCAGACCTAACAGGGCCCCCGGCCTAAAAGGATGGGAGTTCGGGAATTTTTTATATTGTATTCAAGTAGTATAATTTTCTTAAAAAGTATATTTTTCAAGTTCCCCTTCAGATCCAAACTGGGACAATGGAAAATCATAATATAATTTCAAGTTGATAGCTTAGTTTGAGAATAATTATGTGTAATTTTGCACGCTTGTTATATATTTTCGGAATTCGAAACAAGGCTCACAAAGATTGTGGAAAAATCAAAATCCTATGTTTTGAATTGTAAATAAGCACTCTTGCTTTCCATTTATAATTATTAAGATTGTTTGCTCGAGATATATTGTTTCGGGAATCTCATTGAGGACTCATATCAACTCTTGAAGATTTTTTTCTGCCAAAGCGTGATCTTTGTGATATTTCTGCAGCTGCATGTGATTATAGCCGGAAAAGTTGAGCCTCAATTACAGCTGTGGTTACAGCAAATATTCAACAACGATCTGAACTTCACTAACGGCCGTTTTCAATAACTAATCTAACCTCCAAATCTATGGATAGAGTGGTACTGGGATTGAAATAATCTGTCAGATAACGAACCATAGATATAAACTTTTCTTGTTATTCGCCTATAGGCGTTTCAAAAAAATTTGAGGTTTACCAAAGATGTCAAAAGGGTTTTTTTACTTTGTGAGATCGTTTAACGGCCAAGTTTCACCGGTAATGACTGAGGTCTGTGAGAGATAAGTGTTGAAAATTTTTTCATTTTAAATTTCGGTGAATATTAGTGTAAATAAATTTGAATAATTATGGATGATTTAAGTAGCGATGACAGCGATGTGGAATCATTAGGAATGATTAATGAGTTCGATAAACAAAGCGGATCTGAAATGACGATCAAGCGAGAAATTTATAAAGGACGTGTTGACCACATGACTGTATCGAATTATTTCGGAATAATAATAATATTCAAATATATTTTCACTTGAAAATCCATTGCAATGTGTATATGAGTGTCAAGATATTACGTAATAATTGCAGGCTTTTTCGATAACGTTAAAAAATGGATTCTTTATTGAAATAAAAGGGTATTGAAACGAAACTAAAAAAACTTGAATTCTGTTATTGTCATTAAAAGATATTGTTTTGTTGATTCGTTTACATCAATTGTGTTATCATAATAATCATGACAAAATTTGGGCAATACACCGTTTACGTGTTTGTTTCTTTGAAAATTAACAGTACAAGATCAGAAGGTATTCATTCTGCTGGAAAGCCAAATATTCATATTATTCAAAATGATAAATATCGATTTTGAATTAAATTGAAATTGTTTTCTAATGCTCAATATGTTTTTTTCAGGTAAGTGAATGCTGCTTAAAAATCCCAAAATTCCTGGTCTCATAATGTAAGTAGAGATTTGAATAAGTAATATCTTTCAGTTCATATTCTAGAACATTATGCCCATTATCATTTTTTCAAAGGGAATAAGACCCTTAAACAGTGGAGTGATGAACACCTTTTTCTTACAGAGTGCGGGAATATTGCTGAAATTTATTTTGAATATTTGAATATCTTTTGCACGTTTTCTGTAGTGTTTGTTTTGGATCAGAATAATATACATGGTGGCCATTTGAAAACGAAACAGACGAGATTACAGACGAAATAAATGTTTTCGATAGAAATGCTCGGACAGGTCGATTTCTATTTCGAGGGGAACAACTTAAGATGTAGATTACGGACTCATAGCGCTTCAACCCTTGCTACTACAACCCTCATCCCCAAATTTTGAATAGGGAAGATGAGGTGAGTGGTACCTCATTTAAAAGGTATTTTTATACTGATTATAGCACAGTAATTGTTTATCATTTCATTGCATTAGTTCTCGAAATATTCTTAACTAAGTATTTGAAAATGAAGTAGTGTTTTCATGGCACTTGTAGTGTTTTTTGTGAAAATCGACATTTTGAGCTTCAAAACAACCATGGCTGTGGCTTCCTTCCTCCAATCCACTGACATAGAAATCTTTAATCAAGATGTCGAACAAACAAAGCGTATTGCGAAGGAGCTCAATCTTGCTGAAGCTCAATCTAAATCAAGTCTCGATTCAAAACTAAGAATAATTCACATGTCAAAGAATCAGTAAGCCAACTTAATGATCTGTTCGTAATAAATAGAAAATTATCGATTCTCATTTTTTGAAAAGATATGAATTCAATAATCAACAAAATGAAAACATATTGAAGCCAACTGAGTAAACACTTCATAATTAAGTCGGAAATCGTTTCACGAATTGGGACTGGAATATTTCTGTGGCATCATTAATGATTTGATTTTCTTACCTGGTAATCTGATTAGAGATATGTACGTATTTGGACTTTTTGGAGATTTCTATCGATCAAGTGTTACCGCATGTTATTGGAAATACTGCAAATTATATCTAGGATAATTCAGATTGAGTTTCAGCAAGATTGAGCTCCTTCTCTGCAATACGCTTTGTTTGTTCGACATCTTGATTAAAGATTTCTATGTCAGTGGATTGGAGGAAGGTAGCCACAGTCATGGTTGTTTTAAAGCTCAAAGTGTCGATTTTTCACAAAAAAAAACTACAAGTGTCATGAAAACACCACTTCATTTTCAATTCAATTCAAATGAAAAACAATTACTGTGCTGAAATCAGTATAAAAATACCTTACAAATGAGGTATCACTCACGCCATCTTCCCTATTCAAAATTTGGGGTGAGGGTTGTAATAGCAAGGGTTGAAGCGCTATGCGTCCGTAACCTACATCTTAGGTTGTCCCCTCGAAATAGAAATCGACCTGTCCGAGCAATTCTATCGAAAAAATTATTTTCGTCTGTAATCTCGACTGTTTTGTTTTCAAATGGCCACCCTGTATGATGAAGAATACTTGGTTTTCCTTCATTGTAAAACATGAACAATTATCGAGTAAACTAGCGCTTTATGAAAATTCTTTCAATGTAAAGTTTGTCGACTAATGTCAACGGAGTCGAAGAGCCCTTCGATAATTATTCAATTGAATTTTGAATTTCTACTCTATGATCGTCAGATTATACTTCATTTCATGTAGTGTTTAGAAAAATCGATTTATGTCAACTCTTCTGCATCTACCTTGATCGCACATTATTTATGATAAAAGGAAATGCATTTCTATGCCTCGGTTCTCGAATAGAAGGGTTTTATTACATGTACCTCTGAACTTCAATGTTTTTGTTTAACGACAGTTTTTATACGGTATGTATCTTCTGAATATCTTTTATGCTACTGTTCAAAGATTGCTTCACGAGTCATTCACCAGACTTTGTTGATTATGGATATTATCTCTCGTTTATGAATTCAGTTCCTTTTGAAATGAATATAATCTTTGATGATATGGTCCAATATTATCTTCAAGACTTTTCGAAGATGGTGTTATGGCTACTTGACCTAGGATATTCAACGCAAATTTCTTTTTATTTTAATCATCTCTGTTATTGAAATGATAATTTGGGAATTTGAGAAAGAGGTGCTTTATACATTTTGAAAGTATCAAGTTCTCTTTCGACACAAACACCAGCAGTTGGTGACATCAAGATGCTAAATTGGTTATTCATCGAGCTTCGTGGACACCTGGTGGATTTCTAAGATCAATTGGAAGGAAAAAAGGATTCTATGATTGATATTTAGAAAAATCTATTTATCACAACCATCTCACCCAATTATTATTTGTGATTTTCTACAAGTATTTGCCTTGACTTCTATCTTAGATTTAACAAAATATCTCTCGCGTCCATCTTCCGAAAGAGATGACTTTGCTGGATGAAGATTCTTATAGAACGTAACAAGTTTGCAAATTTCGCTTAAAATGCTTAGGGATAATCCAGAAACTGGGACACTGGGTGGCCGTACGAGTTGGAGCCGAGGGACATCGAACGGCGCTTTTTCACGTGCGAACAACTCCTCCAACGACAAAACAGAAAGGGTTTTTTGCATCGTATCGTCACCGGAGATGAAAGGTGGATACACTATGACAACACGAAGCGGAAAAAATAGTGGGGCCTCCCTGGCCATGCATCAACTTCTACAGCGAAACCAAACATTCATGGCTTGAATTTGATGCTGTGTATTTGGTGGAACCAGCTTGGCGTAGTGTACTATGAACTCTTGCTCCCGCAATATGCGGAAATACACGACAAAATAATACTTCTGCATGACAACGCTCGGCCATATATTTCCAAGGTCGTGAAAACATACCTGGAAACATTGAAATAGGACATCCTACCCCACCCGCCGTACACTCCTGACATCGCCCCTTCTGATTTTCACCTATTGCGATTGATGACGCATGATCTCGCCGACCAGCACTTTCTATCTTACGAAGAAGCGAAAATTGGATCGATTCATGGATCACGTCAAATGACGAACAAGGAATTCAGAAGCTGCCACAAAGATGGGAGAAAGTTGTGATGAAAAAATATTTCGAAAGAATATAAATATCTAACGAGTTTTTTTATGGTAAAACCTGAAATTATGAAGTAAAACGGCGGTTCTCTATTTGTACGCCTATGTAGAATAATGATAAATGATCGAATAAAAAAAATTGTTAACTGAGCAACTAAAGATTAATCAAAGCAGCCATGCACTTCCTCTGCTGATGTAACATGACCATAGAAATGAATGAGAGAACTTCGCATTTCGGGAAGTTCATAGAAAGCTACATATATCATCCGAACATGCAAACCTAATGACCTGAACCATCGAAAACATCCATAATCCGGTGCAAAGTTCTATAATACCCAATCAGCGTGAATTTTGAAGACAGGCAGTTACGACCCAATTAAACTCTTGTCGTATTCTCGAAGTGCTCATTATGCCAGCCATTTTGCCACTTCGTCTCTCATCGCCTACTGCCGGTATAGCACTTCTTGCATTCCGCTTAATGGCGGCCATTAAAATCACATATAGAACACCTTGAGTCGGTAAAGTAGGACAATGCGTTTTGAGACAGTTCCACGGGGTCAAGTGCGGTCCAATATTTTTTTTTACGCTGAAACTGAGTCAAGTGCGCCATATTTATGCACCGTATGTCGTTTTATGGTTTTTATTTAACCCATTCTCAGTGTTTTATCGCTGCTGTGTTGAGGTATTTTTAGTATCGTGGTTCACACTTACCATTTGGAACAGAGGTTGTTTCATTATAGGCACCTGAAAATATTGGGTATACTTGTGCAGAAAAAGAATTTTCTGGTTTCGCATGATAGATAAGTTGGAATATCAGTTCCTAACATTGAGACTGCATCAACTGAAGAAATTGAATATAACTTCTCATGTTTTTACTCTACGGTTCACGGTATTTGAATCTCAGAATATGCAACATATCAAAAACTTCGATATATGCACGAATTCTTGTTGAAATCCGACGAATACCTACCTTATGTGTAATCGAAAATCGATTGGGACTATTTTCGGCGCGATATTTCAAAATTATGGACACGTTGATTATTGACCCTTTTTGTGAATTCTGAGCTCATCAACTTTTGTTCCGGCAACAAGTGCCAAGTAGACGGTGCAACATCTGAAACAGCTCGCATTTCGATGGAATTGCCTCTGGCAATAATCACGAGGACGTCTCATTTCACTTTATGGCTACATTAAATGGCCCTTTGCGCTCCGAAACTGTCAGCATATGTTTTGTCCTCATGGGGCTACCTAAAATCTAAATTGTAGAAAAAACAAGCCTCGGACCCTCTTTGATTCAAGGAGAAAACATAAAGGGTAGTAACTTTAATTCCTGCTCAGTTGCTTGCTCATTATCGTAGAGGCTTTTTGCATTTTGGCTCGAGGGGGTTGGTTATATTTAATTATTCATTATAAATTTCAGCTTAGACGACAAGGTCATCAGCAGTATTGGCACAGTTATGGACTAGTGTTGGGTAGTACACGTCTTAAAATTTAGTTTGTAAGGGGTGGCTCATTTTTGTACTGAAGCGGTACATTGTACCATTTCAAATGAGGCGGGGGGGTCTGGCTGTTCGTGACGCGATACGATGTCACGAAAAAATTTGTAGTAGTATAGAAGACGGGTTGTTGAGGCGGTGTAGCGTAGCGAGGGCGAGGTAGGTAGGAACTAGGAACGTTGATGGTCTGTCTCACTTCAAATATGTCTATGATAAAGGAGGAGGCAACGTTAACTGTCGACAAAATTGAAGAAATGAAAGAGTCAAAATTTAGAATGCAAATTAATTGTTGGATTTTGAAACTTTAGGACGGTGAGCGAGTGAGGGGAAGATTATACTGAACATGAGGGTTTTGTTATTCAAAATAATCGAATCTAACCGTGATTATATATTCTGATGTACTAAAAAATCCAACGTTTTCTCTCACATCATACACAGTTTTCCTGTTCGTTTTAGAACAAACTGTATTTATAAAAATGTATCCAATCACTAGTAATTTCGGGCTGAATTCTTTTTGTGAGGTTTCATTATGCCGAAGAGATATATGGCTTATTTATGGCTCATCGCAATTCGCAGTTTCAACACTTCTTAGGATCATTTATTAAGTAGGTATTAATATTCCGAAAATTTTATCTTTTTAGCTTATCATTTGTGTTAATTTTGTTGATGAGATACTGAATATTTCGCTCTTTTATAATAATAACAACTCGTTCAATCGACCTTTAATGTCTTCTACTTTTTCTTTATCTATGACGAACAAAATTCCTAATAATAATTAATATTGTTAAATCCTGAAAATTAACACTAAAATGTCATGAGATACTGGTAGAAAAATAGCAGATAGAGCTTGACATTTTATTTCTTATCTGAAGAGTTTATACTCGTATTTTCATACAATCATCGAAAATAAAATTGATTTTCTGTTGAATTCAAAGAAACTCCTATAAAATCCCATCAAATTTGGTAAGAGGTGCCAAAGTGATAAAGACGCTGCCACGCTATTAAACCCTCCGTAACTCCATAATTTACGGCATCTGTGTACTGTCTACTATGAATCAGTACATCCCCTCAGCCCTCATTCCGCTCTGTCTTTGTCGTTTTTGTACCGGTGACTAGGACCAGGACTGATCCCCTCTCCCTCTTTGTATTTGTTGCGTGGCTCCAACGCTTCCTGGTCCTCATCGAGGCCAAGTGGGACATTTGAAGTGAGGTGGTACATTGCATAAAAATGCGCCGATCTTACATTTCCTTGTCGTGTAAGGGACAAATGAGCCGCCCCTTGTAAGAGGTACCCAACACTATTATGGACACTGCATCAAGAGCCCAACTATAATATGAATACAAGATTTCATCAACATGTTAATCACTTTGTATCTTCTGCAGTATTAATCTTGATATTGTTTGATTTGATGAAATTTTATGTATTGAGATATTTCGTTGTCCTAATGTATGGGACTATTGAACTGTGATTATCGAAAGCTGATGAATTGGAGCTTGTAAATCTTCCTTGATTTTACCACGACTTATTTATTGAGTAAAGTTTATTTGATCGTCAATTTGTCAAAACCGTTTCCATATCAGACTTCATCAATAACATAATACACGGGGTGTCTCAAAATTAACGCAAAATTTGATTTTGCCTTCATTTATGCAGTACAGTGTTGACAACCCCGAGAACAAAATAAATCGACTGTTGAAAGTTAAGGGTTAATAAAAATGGAGCGATACGTAACAAAACGTATTTTCCATGTTGAACAATATTTCAGAAATAATGAATGCTGGGGGACCGAGGTTCGAGAATTTTATACAAGATAGGGTAGGGAAAGTGTTATAAATTCTTCAGCTGTGAAGAGATTCCATAGAAGAATCCCGAGAGACAGGATCTCTACAGCGTATACCCTTAAAGGTCTGTCTCCATGCTAACAAAGTTCAACACAACAACTGAAGCTCAATGTTAATGCACAGCGAAGAGAGTTTGTCGAATGGATCATTGATCAATTACATCAGAGCACCTTATACAATTAAATATTGGCAATTGCTATATTTTTTAACCGTTTTCAATGCGCTGAAACTCATTTTGCGTTCAATGAGTGAATATTCTCTAATACCCCTTGTGTGATTATTATGTGAACATTATCTCTGCTCTGAGCTGGCCAAGAAAAAACAGTTTGCAGTCTCTGGAACAGAGCAGCAACGTGACAAAGTCTGATTGATAAATCAGCATCTTTCCTAAGATTGACTATTCATTGCGGGAAGGCGCAGCCGCTTCGGACAAAGACAAAGATTAAGCACTTTCTCCTGCTGTATCAACTAAGAATGAAAGGCGTTCGGTCACTAATGAATCGTAACAAATTTCCAGGGGCAATCACTATCATTCCGCGTTAATTTCACGTTAAACTTTTATTGACGTTGACAATTATTAATCGGTCTATTACGTCCGATATCATTACGTCGCTGGAATTCCTCATCGGGTGCTGTTGATGTTTATAAATTCACGATGAAGAAGACAACCAGTGATTAGATGTAATTATTCTTTGGACGGGTTGCTGGCGTGATTGCTACCGAAGTTTTGAGCTAATCTGAATAATTGAGGGTGATCAAGAAAATGCTTTATTTAATGTGATTATTCGCTCTTTATAGGGGTACGCCTGAGGTTGTATGTTGAATTGATTTTGTTGTGATATTCAGGGCTATTCACTAACTCAAGTTGCTATCGCCGTGGCTATCCATAGCAACTCGTATAACAACTTTCGATAACCACTGCTACTCTTTTCAGGTATTCTCTAACTAACCGTTAACAACTGTTTATGAAGATAGTCATGGTAACACCGCAAAATAGTTCAAATGCCCGTTTTCTCGATTCAACCATAGACATATGATATAGATTTGTCTATGGAAATCTGAAAATGATCACTGGTATGATAATATGCCCATTGGAAGAAATACGGCATTTTTGGGCAAGATCGTCTGCCGAAGCGATTGGATTGAATACAAAGGAAAAAAAATTACTAATCATGCCAATAGATCGAACGTGGTTGGTCGATTAGCCAAAAGTGCTGTACAAGAACAACAACTTATAAAATTACGGGTCACAACAATGCCAACTCAATAAAACCCTGCTTGAATATTGACGAAGAACATCATAATCAAATTATTAACAGCATGCGTAGTGGAAATACATCTTCATCTCTTATAGAAACTAACACGTCTGGATCTTTTTATAACTTTTCAATTGTTCCTTTGTTAATTGCACCTTTAAATAAATTATTTTAGTTCTGTATTTTCTCTATAGTTAGCAAAAAAATTTCTATCCCTCGGATATTGATAAATGCTCAAGAATTCTATGACAACTTTTTCGAGCTTGTTGCTTGTAAAAAATAGACTTCCGCCTACGGCGTCGGTCTGTTTCCAAGCAACAAGCTTTCAAAATCTGTCATAGGATTTTTTTTTAACAATTATCAATGTCCTTGGGTTATTACTACTGACAATTTCCGGATATCATGATATTTAATTTCATGAATCTTTCTTTGAATTCGAACACATTAATTATGAATGTGTGGGATAAGATATTTTCCTTCCATCTTCTCGCTTCTCTTCACTTTATGAATTGACTTGCAATAAAATCGGAGGTATTGTATTAATATTAATTTTCACCCGAGGATATTCAAACAAATCCTGTCATCTCCATATGGAATTCCACGAAGATGTCTTCTGTTAATTGGATCAAATTATAACATAAACTATCCAAGATGAGCTTTCATCTGTGATGACAATAAATCTGAGTAGATCCGTTCGAAGGCCAGAAGTAAAGTAGTGTGGGGAATAAGTAGACTGTTGTGCTTGAATCAACAGGTTAATCGGGTGGTTTACAACATGTGGGGCTACTGTTGGGCGGGGGGCATGCAGCTGTTTCGAGAATATGATTTGCGAATATAAACCAAAGAGTCTAGTAGGTGTCAAAAAACTCAATCTGCCAAATAGGTAAACGTTATCTACAATCCTCTCCGCAAATAAGCATAACATTGCTTCAATGCTTATCTAGCATATGTTCAAGTTTTTGTAAGGGAGTCTCATTGAGATTATTTGCTGAAGACACAAATTTCTTAATTCGATCTTCTTGTGTTAATTCTGCCATAAATGATTTGATCCTCATGATGAACATAACGGTAAAGTGGTTGTCTAGTCATAATCTAGTTTTGAATCTTGAAAAATCGAAATGCATATTTTTTTATGGAGAGAGGTCTAATGCGGAATATCCTTCATGTTACAGGTGCAGAATAATTTTGTTAACGTTGAAGATAATTTAATGTTTTTGGGACTAGTTCTAGATAAGCATCTTAAGTGAGGTCCACATATTGAACAATTAAAGAGTAGACTTGAAGAGAAAACTTGAATATTAACGTTGTGCATTTTGATATTTTGGAATGGTTAGAGAATAATTTTGTATGAATTGCTTTCATTATCAGTATAAAAGTGCTATTATTTATGTGGTGGAATACAATATTCAATTAATGCGCTATCGTACACAAAAATGACAATAGGTTTGTTCAGGTGGCAGTTCCCAGTTGTACTGGGGTCACAGAGAACCAGGTTCTGTAACTCTTGGAACCGTCGCAAGTTGTTCTGTGACACGAACGGGTGAGAACAGGTGGGAACAGATAATTTCAAAACGATTTCGTTAAGTGCATAGATGAGTGAAAGTAAGGTTATGTTGTACATCATGGACATTGAACTCTAAATACCTTATAGGTATTCATATAGAGTTCAATGATCATGGATCATATCATGGATAGTGTTAAAAAGATATTGAATAAGTTATTGTGTTATTAATACGGTGGAAATTACAAATATTAAAATTGAACAATTTTTTTGTCATAAATGAATAAACATGAACATATCCATACAAATAACTGTAAATATAATTTATATGTAATGAAATATTTAAAGAAGTGATTTAATTTAATTATAATTTGAAATTTCAATACATGTAGTAGTGGTCATCAGTGGAGAAATTATTTTTGTTAGTTCGTATCTGGATAAACTGTGAATTTTTCTATTATTTCATTGTAATTTTGGTGGAAAATGTGTACAGAAAATTTTATATAATAGAATTAGGTAATTGTATATGGAACTGGTGGTATTTGGGAAATAAATAAAAATATTTTCTAACAATTTTCATAGCTTTGTAATTATTTTTTAGATAAGAATTGTTTTAACAAGTCGTTGTGTTCTTGAAAGAGGTCATTCCTCCGTTTCCTTCCTAAATTTTCAATACATTTTGATTGCTAAAAAAATAAAGATACTACAATCACGAAATAACAAAAATAAATATATAGTATATGAATACGAAATATCGTATATATCAATAATATAAAATAATTATCTTACATACTTTGATCAACAACTATGCAATTATTTTATTCATCTATTGCAAATGATTCTTCCTCTTCTTTGAGATAACAAAAATTTTGAGAAGCTATTATAACGAATTGATTAAAAATTTATACTCCCACAACATCAAATATACTCAAAAACAGCTATGCGAATATCCTAGTCACCAAATATATAACTTAATTGCCAATTAGAACTACTGAAAATTTGAATCACCGATGATTTGAATTTACCGCTTCTTCTGTTGTACCTTGTACCATCTCTAGATCAGGAACCTTAAGAAGAGTAACGAACAGTTCCGAAATCAAGTGTTCCGACCACACGAACGACAAGGAATTCCTGTTCCGTCCCAGACGAACGGGTGGGAACCACAAATTACCAAAATTACAGTTCCGAACTGCCACGCGAACAAACCTAATTTATATTACATTAACTTACACAAACATTCGCACAAGCGCCCTGCACTGCCTAAACGAAACAGCACACGCAGGCACGGTAGAAAGAGTGGGGATAATATTCCCTCTCCTACTCCTCGATCTTACGCTTTTTCGATCAGCATCACGTGACCCTGACGCGAGTTTGGATGTTTTTACCCATACAAGAGAGTGCTCAGCGCCGCTAAAGAAGTTTTCACTTCAAACATTCTAATTGTAATTCATGTACAGAGAAAAATTTTATAATATATTTTGTACATTGTAGTGCCCTGAGGAAGAGAGGAAGAGATAGAAGTCGAAACTAGTAGGCCCTGTTTGAAGAATTGGTTTTATTTCTACCTTGGACCTAGTACCTGTCAAAAATAAGCAAAAACTAAGAAAAAGAATATTTTAACTGTGTATGGGGCTTATGTTTACAAACTGCTGATCTTTTTCAGTAAGAGTAGCCATTATTTTGCAGATTTCAAATATTCAAATAATACCAGGAGGATTTTTTCCTACATATTACCACAGCATAGTTCACTTCTGAGAGGTAGATCAGTTGCGTATATGGCAGTAAATTTATTAAATAACCTACCAAAAGATTTGAGGAATATATCTGATCATTCCAAATTCAAGAAATTTCTGTATGGGTTTGTTCTAGATTGTGAACCATATAATTTAATCGAATTTAGAGAATATTGCAAGGTTTAATGTATGCTTTGTTTAATTTTTCTTTTCTTTTGTTCAACTTAAAGTAGATGACTTGTTTCAAATTTTATTCTTTGGTGTAATCTTTTGAAATCAATAAATGTTATTATTATTATTATTATATCATTTGAGTACGAGGGTTGGCTTTTATATTTGAGGATTCATGTTGCAATCTGCCAACTGACAGCTCTATCGTAAAGCTTGACATTTTAGAGTTTATACGCAGTCAGAATGTTTTGTTGAAACTTTTGTACAAATAATCTGAGATTCAATAAACGCAGATGAATCAGAATCTAAACAAGATAGGTAAATTGTAATGTATAGAAAATTTGTGGATCTGAGTAGATTCCTGTCATTCTGAAGATGAAGAAACATACCGGGTTACTAAAAAAAACCGATTTTTATACATTTTTGTTCCTTGACCAGTGACAACTTTTTTTATAATTGCAAAGATCAGATTTTCATCTAAGATCGTGGCAAATTTTGAAATGGGGCAAAATATTGTCTCAAATTTGATTTAAAATTTTCAAATAATTAACAACACAAAATCTGTGAAAGATTGATATAGGAAAGTGAAACGAATTATTTCAATTTTTCATGAAGAATCCTAAAAACGAATTAAAATTCGGGGTATGGCGTTTAAAAGAAGAAAGCTGGTTCTAAATTTCCACATATCTGGCAACACTTGAATTTTGAAGGTATTTCAGAAATGTACTTCAGATAACCTTATATACAAAATTTGAAATATATTGCATGAATAATTTACTGAATAATTTAATAGACCACCCAACTTGGGACGCCCGATATATTTCAGTTTGTAATGGAATAGTCTTGAAGCTGAAATGGAACTGAAGGAAAACAGGAGGTGTTTTTATTTTGAATTCAATATATTTGTTCGTTAATTTTTTTATATTGTCTATTTCCTCAGTTTTTGAATAACACGCTTACAGAGTATATATATTTTTTGGGATAACTGCTTTTCCTCATTTTTTTATTATTGCTTCACTAAGTGACATGGTTTTTGTTATCACTTCATTCATAACTGATGTCCTTGTTTTCACGCCCTATACCAGGTTATCATTTTGCTTCGGCACACCCTGTATAGTAGAAGCAAATTTTGAAAATATTCTACCATCAAAGCCATCTTCCCACGTACATTAAGAAGGTCGTAATTCTGACGCCCAGATACGACACACTGGAATCTCTTCCTTGTGCCTATCAGATCTGCTCGAGGTAGGAGCCCTATTCTGTAGAAATTCACACGCACGCTATACTAACGACTAATACCTATATCATAATTAACATACAACAATATGCTGCTAGTCGGGGGCATGAAGATCATCTCGTCTTCCATGAAAACAATTGCGGAGTATGCAACTCCGACACGACGGAAGCGCGTCAAGCTGATATCCCTGATGATATGCCCAAAATGGGGAAGATGACTTCGACGGGCTTGTTCATGCACACGGCTGTGAGATTTTGAAATCCTGAGTCACATTATGTATTTTTAAAACATATTACACAATGATTTATGTCTGCCTGTTGATCTATATGGTGAGAGTAATTAAGTTTATTGTATATTTTCATTCGTACTGCATTAACAATTCGTAGATCAACTCATAATGACCATGAGATCTTATCATATAGTACTCTTTAGTTTCGACCCTATGTGTAAATTCATCGTGAATGATAAGTAAAGGGGAATATATTAAATTTTCCAATTTATATCATTTATTGAAGCTTATGCTCACGATTGTTTCGAGACGCAATATCATCTTTAGAGCGAGTTATAAACTGATTCAGCCACAATGAGGTTGTTAGTTGAATAATTGTGGCAGGCAGAAGGTTTTATGTATAACTGAACAACGCAAATGGAAACATAGCAAATTAGTCCTCTCCAGTGACCTCCATTAGATTCGAAAAGATTTCTTAAAATTTTCAAACATTGATAATTTCTTTTGGTTTCTAACCCTGATGAGAGTGGGTATTTTTGAGACCTCCATGACTTATTATCCTTACGACGCTAGATGGCAGGTCACCTAGTTGGGTAGATTTCTAGAAAAAATGTACATTTGACATCAAATAATCTGGTTTCATTTAGGTGATCTGTTTTAAAAGCATTGGTGACAGTCAGCAAAGAGTCAAAATTTGTTGTTATTCATTTTCGCTAGTTGAGGATATTTTGAAGGTCAGTGGCATAAAAGCCCATGAAGATTCATTTAATATATTGTTGATGACGAGATATTGTTGATGATGGAGCTCGTGTTGAATAATTGTTTGGGCTATTACCATCATCTATTGTGGATGTAATGTTTTCCGACGTTTCGATAGACATCTTCTATCTTTATCAAGGAGGAAAAGTAAAAACCTTTTGAATATTATCAATTTTCAAAAAGTCAATATTGACGGAAGTCATGAAAGAAAATGAACGATGTTATATATGAAGAATATATGAAGAACTATTGAAAACGATAAATTGACATACAGCAATCACCTACTCCTCAATGAATTCGAATGGTAAGAAGAAAATAGTAAATCTTTATATCTCCGAAACATTTGATTTCATAGTCGATCTAGTTCATGAAAACCATTGAAGACCTATTGAAAACGATGAATTGACATATGGCAATCACATACTCTCAGAGAATTGGAATGGTGAGAAGAAAATATTGATCTTGCTATATCTCTAGAACAGTAGATTTCATAGCGAATCTTGTACATGAGTTCAGTATGACCTGTTGAAAACGATTAATTAACACACGGAAATCACCTAATCCTCTGAGATTTCGAATGGTAAGGAGAAAAATATTAATCTCGCTATATCTCTAGAAAAGTTGAATTCATAGGCGATGTTGTTCATGGGTTCTGTATGACCTATTCAAAACGATCTATTGACATACGGCAATCTTCTTTTACTCAGGTATTTCGAATGGTAAGCAGAAAATATTAATCTCGCTATATCTCTAGAACAGAAGATTTCATAGGCGATCTTGTTCGTGAGTTCTGTATGACCTATTGAAAACGGTTAATTGACATACGGCAATCAACTACTCCCAGAAATTTTGAATGATAAGGCGAAAAATATTAAACTCGCTTTATTTTCAGAACATTTGATTTCATTACCTACTTCTCAGGGATTCCGAATGGTAAAGAGCAGAATATGAATCTCTTAATATCTTTTGAACAGTTGATTTAATAGGCGATCTAGTTCATGAGTGCTGCAGAAGAACTATTGAAAACGATAAATTGACATACAGCAATCACCTACTCCTCAGGGATTTCTGAATGGTAAGAAGGAAAATAGTAGTTTCGTTATATCTCTGAAACATTTGATTTCATAGGTGATCTTGTTCATGATCACTTCTTGTTGATAAAAGATGTCTTCAAATTAGAAATATGTTGTTTCAATACAAATAGAAAGCATTTCCATAATTGCATTCACGCTTAGTGTAGTTCTTTCACTAAGAGTTTGATCTTCTTCAAGCTTTCTCTTAACTATGATGAGTGTTTTATCTGTCGGAATATTAGTGAACCAACTGGTGATGTCGAAGCTGACCATAACGTCTTCTTCCATGATATCTTGATGTCTCATTATTTCTATGAAGTGTTTCGTGTTTCTTATCATCGATGTTGACTTACTTTTCAATGGTGATATAATTTTCAGCAGAAATTTAGCCAGTTGGTGGCATGCTGAATTTCTTGAACTCACAATTGGTCTTAGAGGAATATTTGCTTCGTGTATTTTTGGTAGACCATATAAATGTGGTGGTTTACTTATGTGAGGTGTAAGTCTTGATCTAACGAATTGATCTGGAAATTCATTTCGATATTTATAAACGATTTTGTAAATCTTGTTGAATGATTGTTTGGGCTATTACCATCATCTATTGTGGATGTAATGATTTCCGACGTTTCGATAGACATCTATCTTTATCAAGGAGAAAAGTAAGAAACCTTTGAAAAATTATCAATTTTCAAAAAGTCAATTGACAGAAGTCATGAAAGAAAATGAACGATGTTATATACTCATCTGTGATATGATGATCTTTTTAAGTTGGATCGAACTATCGGCGTCCAAACTTCTGGCAGATCTATAGATGGAGCACTTATGGAATCAGGTGTTATTTTCATAAATGCTGCTTCTTTGATTTTTCTTCTTGCAAGTTTTCTTCTTTGGATATTATTGAAGCTTCATCCCACTTTATACGATGATTCTCATCTACAGCATGTTGGACCAACCTGGATTTGTCGCTGTCTAGTACTCGTAGAAGCTTCTGATGTTCTTTTATTCGTACATTCAGAGGGCGTTTAGTTTCTCCGATGTAAGATCTTCCGCACTCGCAAGGTTATTCATATATGCAGTTCTTTTGTCCTTTGTGTCTCATTATTAGGCTTAACTTTTTGTAAGTTTAGCTCTGATAGTGTCTTGAGTTTTGAATGCAGCCGTTATGTTGTATCTATTTCATCTATTGTTGCCCTGAAGAAGACCAAAATGAAGAAATGAATAACTCTTAGAAGCAATATCTACCCAAAAAGATATTAGAAAAAGCTAGACGAACAAGAGAAAGTCAACCTGAACCAACAGATATAAATCAGACCATTAAAACCGTAATTCCTTATGTAAAAGGTTTGTCGGAGAAAATGAGAAGAATTGGAAATAGATACAACATAACAACTTCATTCAAAACTCAAGACACTATCAGAGCTAAAATTACAAAAGTTAAGCCTAATAATGAGACACAAAGGACAAAGAACTGCATATATGAATTACTCTCGCGAGTGCGGAAGATCTTACATCGGAGAAACTAAAACATGCTGTAGATAAGAATCATCGTATAAAGTGGGATGAAGCATCAATAATATCCAAAGAAGAAAAACTTGCAAGAAGAAAAATCAAAGAAGCAGCATTTATGAAAATAACACCTGATTCCATAAGTGCTCCATCTATAGATCTGCCAGAAGTTTGGACGCCGATAGTTCGATCCAACTTAAAAAGATCATCATATCACAGATGAGTATATAACATCGTTCATTTTCTTTCATGACTTCTGTCAATTGATTTTTTGAAAATTGATAATTTTCAAAAGGGTTCTTACTTTTCTCCTTGATAAAGATAGAAGATGTCTATCGAAACGTCGGAAATCATTACATCCACAATAGATGATGGTAATAGCCCAAACAATCATTCAACACGAGCTCCATCATCAACAATATCTCGTCATCAATTTGTGAATCTTGTTTTCAACTGTGGTGGTAGGGTCCTTTTTAGTCTTTTGTATTTTCCTGCTTCTAATAATTCATTGATTTTTTGATTATAAGAATCAACATCTAGTTACAGTGGCGTTTCCTTTGTCTGCTGAAAGTATCTTTATGAAACTATTCGAGTTGAGATCTTTTAATGCCTTCTTTTCAGCTTTATTTATATTGGGTAGAGGTGTTTTGTTATTCCTGTCTAACAAGGTGCTGATTTTCCATCTGTACTCTTCGGCTTTTTCAGGTTCTCGAATTTTCTGTGCAGTTTCTTCTGCCGCCAACATGATTTCCATTTTTGGTATCGTCTTAGGGCTATAGAGAACTTGAGACCCTTGTTGAGGAGAGATATCGATCATTTTGAATGATCTAAGGGTTCATTTTTCTTGACTTCTTCATAAGTTTCTCCATTTTCTTTTTTAGACTTTGTTTTTGTTGTTCATATATTCTTTCATAGCTATGTTTAATAGCTCCCAGAATATTTTCAGCATCAGTTTTTGATTGAATGCTACATCTGAGGTTCTTGCATGTTGTAAGTAATTTGGCTTTGTTGAATCGATGTTGATTCAGTCTTTCTCTCATAAGGGCTTGACTTGTCCGTTTTGAAATCCTATCTGCTATATAACTTTTGACAGGAAGTTTCACTCTGAGACCTTTAGGAATTAGGTTTCGATCTCTTGCAAGATGGATGAATGTCAGATGGTTGCATTCCTTTGCCAATTTTATGCTGGTTCTTTCATAACTTCTAACTTTATTGTTATTTCTTTTCGTTCGACCATCCTGAATGTGCCTACTGCCATGAATTTGTGTTGTTACAGAAACTTGATTAGTGCTCTTGTTCAGAAGTGAGTTCATCAATTCAATGTTTTCATTCATAAACAAAGATAATAATAATCCGGCCGTTTCTACTAAATTCATCATCCAATTTTTCGAGTGAGGAAATATTGCGTGCCATCATTCAACGCGTATAACGTACAATCGCATACGAAAATTAGTTGAGAACCGAAAAGACAATGGGCAATTGTACAATGTCTCGTTTACGAATCTGACGTATCTTCCAGTAGGAGTTACTCATGTCCATCACTTCTGGGAAATCGGGAAGTGGCCGACTTGCTAAAAGGCCAACAGTTGTCTTGTGTGATTAACGTCACTTCATTGCGTTAACGGTATGAGCTTGTCCTTCGGGACAATCAAGATAAGATGTAATTAAATACCTAAGATTAGCTAACAGTGCCACATAAATACAATTAGAATTCAACTCTAGTTATTACGGGATGCTTAAGAATGAAATAATCTGACAGATACATGAGGATTCTGATAGGTATATCATCAGTCAAGCGAAGAGATTTGTATCGGGGATATGATTCGAGTTTTCCCAAAGAATTGCTGAAATATTCATTGACTTGATATGGGGAAATCGAATCATTCACCACCATAATTGCGAAGCAAGCATATAAAAGAATATTGTCTTGATTTCTCAACATTGACTTTTTGTTGCACTTGCTTAAAGTGGAACAGCTTCAGTCATTTCCTTGTCCTCTCGCCTGACCCCAGATCATCCAGTATATCCACTTCTCTTGAATAACTCAACGTGCTCCAAGAATAATTCATATAAACGAAAATCAACAAAAACAAATTGTGAAAGTATTTCAACTCAGAATTAGCATAGGAAAATATGAAATATATGTCCCATTTCTCCAGCAACTAAGGCACCTACAAACTTGTCTTAATCCTGAGGCCTTTCCAGACATCTATACCTCCTGGTCTATCAAAGTTAATTTTAGTCAAAATAAACGAAGTTCTTCGAGTGTCTGCAGATTCCACCTTTCCTCAAAACACCACATGAGGTTTTCGTTGAAGGGGAAACCTTTCCGATAGAAGCAACTATGCGGTTCCATCTCCATACACAGCGATGGCAATAATGATAAAAGCCCTTATTACAGCACGGCTCATGAAATTCGCTCAAGTTCATAGAGATAGGTGAAAGATGGCCGACTGAGATATGATACGCTTTTCTATGTCGGCATATTCACGAGGCACCGACATACTACCTGAGGGGACCTCGCGGGTCGAAGGTCATTGGCGGAGGCGTAGGCCAAAGGAATGCTGGAGACGGTTTTCGATGTTGTAGATTAGTGATGCTGTGGAGATAGCCTGCAGATTCCTCGTGCAATTTTTTGGCAGTAATGATTTGCTCCATAAAAATAACGGACTCGTCTCAATATTCGTGAGGTTATCTTGTTCGCTTCTATTTTAGATACGTATTCTAATTCTCGAGAGGTCATTTCAAGAAAAAGTTCAAAAATCATTAGTTTATACTTTCTCATCTATTATTTCTTCAAAGATTTATTGTTGACTAGAAATTCATGGTTTAGTGATTCAGTCAAAATGACAGTCACAAATACCGTTCGACTTTGAACAATAATCCTAAATTTCGCGAATGCGCTTCAACGCCCACGTAACAGCATCTCATCGGGCGTGAAATGGCCGTGACTAATCGCACGAAAATGAAAAATCACGACCGCAGATCCCACTTCCTCATAGCTGCGCTAGGTTCTTTCAATGAACGCAATGAATATCAACAAGGTGCGTTATGGCGCCCCATTTGTCCGTTTTATTTTGCTCTATTATTTATCGGCAATTCGAGAGCGGATTTAAATTGCAAAACCGACGGGCCTTACGTCTATTACCTTCCGCGGTGAGCAACAATTATTGCTGTTGCGGTGGAAATGCCTTGTATTCAATGGGTTTTATCGATTCTGATTGGATTTTTCGGGTCATGGGGCCAACAAGGGTTAAAATGGGATTTATTCACTCGAATTTTTCATTCAGTTCGCTTAAGTATACTACAGGGTTGGGAAGAATCATGGGACCTAGTGAATATGTTGCGAATGAAAGGGATTATATCCACGAGGGGACGTTTTTAAGTTCACCGAAATGGGGGGATGAAAAAGAATTGAATATATAACATTATTTCACCTTCTCAATATTCACCTGTAATAATTTCAGATCATTCAGATCTTTCAATTAACATTTTCAAAAAACTGTTTCATCTTTCACTTATTCATCACTTGAAAATGCCTTTCCACATAGTTCCTTTTTCAAGTTTGGGAATTGATAATAATCGCTGGGGGCCAGGTCAGGACTGTAAGTGGTATGAGCCAAAATTTCGTGGCTTACTTTCCACAGTGCGGCCACCGTTATGCGGTTCTTGTGAACAGGCGCGTTGTCGTGTAGAAGGGGGACACCTCTGGTCAATTTTTCCTTTCTTTTTTCTTCAATGGATTCTTGCAACCACTATAGATGGAGCGATATGCAGCTAAGTCGAAAACATGCAGCCACTATTTCGACTATCTCACTCCATTCAAAATCTGACCAATCACTATTCAAAAACAGCTCGAACGGTATGATAACTGCTTATTTTAAATTAAATATGCTCCTTGAAGAGAAAGTGTGAAATAAAATAACTAAAGAAACATTTTCGACAATTAGCTTCGCATATAGGTGAGATTTTACTGCAGGCCCTGTAAAACGGAAGTCTCATCATACAAATAATCATCCCTCTCCAACAATTCAAATATTTTGTGAAACCCATTTAAAAATAAATACACTGATAGGAGGAATGACATTATATTCCAACCAAAATGAATAACGTCCATCCAAATATTCCGCTTCAATTCTAAAACCATCGATCAACGCGAACATCACGTCACAAAATTCAATTTCAGTCCGTACATAAATTCCAGATCCCATGGAAATGTCGCAAATAAATGCCGCCCACCTCCCCTATTCACCACGCATATTTCGATACGTGCAAAAAGATAATCGACGTCGATAAAATTCAACTATCCCGAAAACAATAATTAATTAGATTTTAATGAGTTACGCCTCTGTGTCCATCGATTGTCGTGGGAAATCCCTGGCTGTCGCTAACCAGGAGTATGCGGAATGCATATGTCACTAATTCTCACTCGATGGAAGCCAACTGCATTCATTAATTGACAAATATTACAGTCGAACGCAGAATGCAAATATAATTATTTGGAGGAAGAAAAAACCGATGATCCATACAAATATCAATCAAATCGTAATTAACATTCAGATGGGTAACTATGTGTGGCGGGTAATTCGATGGCTCGAAATGTAGAGCTGAATTGATGTCCATATTTATTGAGGTTGAACAAGGGAGAGGTTGAAACTGCAAGGGTGATTTTTTTGAACAATTCATTTTCATCAGCACTCCGAACATACTGTTATAGTATTTTTCAAATTGTTTGCAAAATTCAGGATAAATATTTGTGAGAGAGTAATTGGGAGGACATATACAGCAATGGGCACATGTGTGGAACCAAGCAAATATCTCTGAAATCATAAATGATATCAAAATGAAAATTGGAGAAAGATGGATACAGAAGTAGATTACCTATTTGTTTTCATATTTTTCAACGATTAATAACTTCCAGTTTTATCGAAAGTAATAGTTTTATCGAAAGTAATCAGGTCTGAAAACTATTTTTACACATATTTATGATTAGCAGAATTTATCAGTAGTTGCCTTTCAAAATGTGGCAGGTGTTTTTGAATAAATTAAAACTAATCCGTTGTCATTTCACTGACACATAAAATTATGATTAGCAGAATTTATATCCACTAGTGTTGCTGTTAAATTTTCCTCAGAATAATTAGAGTAAATTATTATCACCTCTTCAAAGGAATGTGGCCACACCCACAACGTCATTTTATATCAATTAAATTATTAATAATTCATAATCCTTAAGAAATGTCACTGACTTGGTTTTTCAATAAAATGTCGTCTACTTTAAGGCAACATCTTAAAGACTCTGAAAATCAGTGTTGCTGTTAAGCACCTCTTCGCAGCCAGGAATACACAGATATGATTTTCTTACATTTATACACCCACAACGTATATTCATCATTTATATATCAAATTAAAGCAAATTTTCTTCTATTTATTACTATATATGCTTGCCTAACCAAATCTTGCTGCAAATAAGGGTTGCTGGCTGTTAAATATAGTAAATATTAAAAGGATACTGAAAGAGAGTTGGCGCGTAACGTAACACCAGACGAAGATAGCGATTGCTAGCTGTCGGACAGTTTAAAGCCATTGCGCATGCGTCAGATGCTTGTGTTCTCAACCTCCGATTCAAACAATAGTAGGTACGCCTCAAAATAATGAATACTCCAGAAGAAACGTCTTTCTCTTCAAAATAAAAAATTAAAAAATAAATGACAAATTTGAAAATTACAAAAAAAAAATGGATATTGATGATGAATAAAACCAAGGTTATTTATGTGAAGAAATTGTGTTGTGCAAGCACTATATGAATAAAGATTTGATTCTATTCAAGTATTACATCTATTTTACTTATTCATCAATTCAAGCAATCTATAAATTTTTAAATAAATTTTATATTTCCGTGAAAACACGCCTTCATCTTTATAAATTTTATTTCACCGTGATGAGATTGATAATTTCTCGATACACAATTGAAACAGCAATATATTATGTTGTGTATTACATACTCCAAAACAGCGTGGAAAACTTAGAATAAAAGTAGCACTGATCAGTTGAGAACACTAGTATCTGACTCATGGACAATGGCTTCAAACTATCCGACAGCTGGCAATCGCTATCCTCGTCTAACTAGCGGTGTTACGAGCTAGCTCTCTTTCACTCTACTTTTAATATTTAATATATTTAACAGCCAGCAACCCTTACTTGCGACCAGATTTAATTAGGCAACCGTATATAATAATAAATAGAAAATAGTTGCTTTAATTTGATAGATAAATAATGAATGTACGCTGGAAGAGGTGCGGCCAGGTGCGCAACAGCAACCATGATTTTTCAGAGTCTTTATAAATGTTGCCGAAAAGAAGACGACATTTTATTGAAAAAACAAGTAAGTGAAATTTCTTACGGATCCCGAATTATTAATTCATTTACACACATCTTGATGGGCAACCTGGTAGGTAGATATAAATTCTCCTCATCATAAATATGTGTAAAAATTTGGTTTTCAGCAAACACTCGATGAGTACATTGAGTCTGCAGCCGGATCTCGTTCTATATTGTCAATTTTGAAATTTGCAATGAAACACCCTGTATATTATTTTAGTTTCTGATGAAATCTTTTGAACAAATACAAAAATATCGGGCTCGATATATTTTATTTCAATACCTACCGAGATATTATAGAAAAAGTAACTGGAAAAGGAAAAATTTAATGATATCTAGTAATCACTGAAATTCATTGTAGAAGTCACAGTAGTTGTCAAAATAAGTTACTAGTGTTTCAATTTGAATGTAAAAGATCATTTTGTTTTAATTTGATCGTAAAGTGGCCGAATTAAGTGATAGAGAAAGAATATTAATATTAATGATGATTGGGTATGGGAATTTTTTTACTTAAAAATTCCTGTGAGTTCTCCACTGTTGTTTCAGATTTCAAGTTGGATAGCTGAAGAGCCTTGATTTTCTCCACTCCCTCCACCGCCGAACTCCCTGAATGACTACCTACAACTAAAGTGCGACTTTGTTTCTGGGTATTTTCTTGTGAGAAATAACTTTCTGAGACAATATTCTCCTTGTCCGGTGTTGAGGATAATTCAGCAGGATTTGATTTCATTGAACACTTGGTATACTTTGAGCGATCGGAAATCGCCGCTGCGGTATCATTGTGACTGGAAACACCTGATTGACCCGAGAAATTATGATTATCGGTTACAGTATTCCTAATTTCACGAATTTTTGGTTTCTCTTGTGATGAGTATTCACCTGTACCTACATTTGTTGTTGACTTTTTTTGATAGGTTGTCGATAACAATATTTTTATCCCTAATTTCCACTTCAAGTGTCGAAATCTTGAATTTCAGAAGTGAATTTTTTTTGTAGAATTGAATTCTTCGACTCTAATTTGGAAATAATTTTCAGAAGGAGTTACTGTTGTGTAGATTCTCCACTAATGTTTTTATTTACCACTTCCGACATTGGAGATATATGTCGTTCGAGCAAATATCAACGGTGTTTACTATTTCTTCGTCACAGCATTTTTTATATTTATTTGCACAGCTCGGGTGTAATAATTTTATGCAAACCTCGCACTTTATAGTATTTTTCACTATAGTACGCTTACAATATCCACATTCGGAGATCATGATTTTTAGGGCTTCACTTGCACTACTTTTTTTATTGGTAGACATTTTCTGGAGTAGCCAAACTGCTCGATCAATCCGGGCTTTTAATCCCAGAGTCGGTGGCTGAATTTCTATCGAAATATATTTCGAAATAATAAACAATGAGACTGCATCGGTTGAACATACGGCGACGAATATATAGAATATAGATTCTTGACGTCAAAAGAAACATTTTCTTCTATAACATTTTTCCAAAATTGACCCCGTTCAAAAGAAGGTTATTTCGTAAAAAAATTGCATTTTTACCTGTAATCAAACGACAATATCAATTGAAATGATCTCTAGTAGAAGGTTTTTGATAATAGTCATGCAGATTTTAACATCAATAGATTTATTCCAGTTCTTGTGGGTTTCTCACTACTACTGTACAATTGGTTAAATTGCATGAAAAACAAGTATCACTTGAACTTTTCTGCAGATAAAATCAGTCCTCATCTTTTTTCCTGAATTGAGATATTTGAAGTTGAAAGGAATTAAATCGATATAATCATCTGATGAAACATGAATAAGTAAATCATATCTCAGAACAAAAATAATGTTTTTAAACAATTCAGATTCAATAGTGGATGCTGTGGAACATAATTTTCATTCAACCTAAACTGGACTGCAGGGGGGTATTTGCCCAATGTGAAAACTTAAAATGCTTAAAGCTTTTTCACGCAGCTAAATATGGAGAAAAGGTTTGAAAAAAATTGTTTCCTTTGATCTCAAGAACCTCGGGTTAAAATTAACGCAGTGGTCAAAGACTCACCCTGTATATACATATAATTTATTCAATCACTCAACTTTGTGTCTCGAATTGTTTGCATATTTGGCCCTCCTAGAGGATGGTGCCAGTGTGCATCACACTCTTAACACATATATGTCAGCGATGGCCCTCGGAAAGTTCTCCAGAACAAGCGCTCAAAAGCTCCTGACCTCACATCAGTGCTCTTCTACATTTTCAACATGTCCTTCATACCTATTCAATCTCAGTTTTTCTATGATTTAAGAAACATAGTCACATATTCCGGGAGGAATCTGGATATAAAATCATGATCGATTCCTCATTGTGATTCCACTTTCGTGTCACGTTCATTTCTTGAAATTGGTACACTCCAACAGGAAGATGCAATTTACATATCAGCGCCATCTGAGATTAATATTATGACTATCTCTTAATTAACCATAATTTCTCCATTATTACGGCTTGGAAACCACCTCAGCTTCTCAACATATTGCGATACATACACGTTTCCATGTTACAACTAGCTTTTAATTAGTTCGAGAGGATTCTTGACATTTCTCGCAATTAATATTTCACGATTTTATTTCTTAGAATAGACGTAGTAAACAGAGGCTGCCTTTGATTCAATATTACTAATTTCGTACGGAAATATCGTGTCTAGATGTAATCGTGGAAATATGAAAGAATAATAAAACCACGGAGCAATAAAAAGTAGATTTAATTCATCTCGCGCTATGTTTTATCTAGATGTATGGTTTTGTTTGGTGGTTTTTATATTCAGGAGCATTTGAGAACGAACATTAAACTCATATCAGTGGAATAACTCCATTTGAGGAGTATTTTACAAGCTTGTTAGCTATAAAAATATTTCATGTGAATTTTTCATTTCCTCTGTGAATGGAGTTATTACCAAAATATGGCAATAATAGAATTTTCAATGTTCAAGGAGTTCCTTCCTCGCTGATTAACGTTTTCAATGATTTTAAATGAGAATTTAATCCGAAAGATAATAAATAATGTAACGGAATTTCCGTTTGACATAAAAATCAAATTGATCCAGTCACTTTATGTTATTGATTTGCTCAAGAATAATTATTAATCCATCTTAATAGTTATCGACCAATCATATTATTGAGTATTCCTTTCAAGGTATTGAAAAGGTTAATTCTGTTTAGAATTGAATATTCTATAGAAAATGTTCTACAACATTTCCAGGGAGGCTTTTGGAAAAATATAAATTGTTCAGATCAGGTTCTCAGCATTACAATTTCCAAAGAATCAGGTTTCAATAATATGTTGAAAACGGGAGCTGCTTTTATTGATTTATGTTAGGCATATGACACTGTGTGGAAAGATGGATTAATTTTCAAACTCTATACCCATCTGAAGTGTGGAAAAAAAAAGATCATTACAAAATATGTTATCTGATAGAAGGTTTCGTGTTTTTATTGACAATTAGAGTAGCAATTTTGAAACATTGAGAAATAGTCTTTTTCAAGGATCAGTTCTAGCTCCTTTCACTTTTCAATTCATATCTCAGTGATGTACCCACTACATCAACTCAGAAATTTGTTCATGCTGATGACATTGCTATTGCTTACACCCATTCAGATTTCCACACTCTGGAGAACATACTATCATCTGATTTGGATATTTGAAAGAATTATTTTGCTGAGTTGCGATTATGTCCTAACAGAACAGAGGTATCTTGTTTCCATCTCAATAATCATGAGAAATATAGGAAATTAGCTGTAACTTTCAATGATTCCTCTATCGAACATAATTTCTATCCAAAATACTTAGGAGTTGAATAAGATTCATCTCTCAAATACCAGGCTCATTTAAAAAATCTGAGCCTAGAACTGCAAACTTGGAATAATATTCTACAGAAATTAGCTGGATCATCTTGGTGTGCTGATGCTTTCTCTCTACGCACAGCATCTCTAGCCTTGATCTCTTCTGCAGCTGAGCATTGTGGCTCTGTTTGGTTCAATAGTACACATACACAAATATCGATGGGAATAATTACTGGCACCATAAGATCTACATTCGGTTCATTGGTTACCAGTTTTGTCTAACATTGTGCCTTCCCAAATTTGCAGACAGACTGCTGCTCTGAATTCTTGGAGCCAATATCATTATTTTCCTAATTTATTTCAAATTATTTCATAAATTCCACGAAATAGAATTCCAAGATTGAAGTCACGTAAACCATTCTGGTACAATACGTTCCTCAATATGTACATTAGCGTTTTAACAAGTTTTAGACTGACATTGGTCGGACTTATTAGTTCAATTTCAGTTGGAGGAATATTAATCAAATTGGTTTTCGCAGTCAAGATCAGACACTCTTGAGAACCCTATTTAATAACGGTAACTAAGACAATGTCAACGAATGTTGGTTCTTGATAAGTATATTAATTATATTTTTGATTATAATAAAAGATATGTTTCTTTAATGCCTCTATTATAACAACTGGTTTATTCTACCAAACGAAATACATCATATGTACATATGCGCATGTTAAACATCGGAACTTATCGACTACCTATACTATACAACATATTTAATCAGTAAGTTCTTAATACAATAGACAACAAAATACATTACAATATCTTCCCCCTTAAGTTTCTATCTCTAGTAATTAAATACAAAATTTACAATTATATACAGTCTATGAATACTCAAGTCTATTGGGCGGTTTAACATTTCTCTTAGGTCTCCTTGAGATTGAACTTTTTTGGATATCTTGTTTTCTATTTTCTTCCGTAATACTCTTATCATCTAAAACTAAATTATCTGAACATAATCGATCCTTTTCTTCAATTGGTAAACTAGGCAAAACAAATTTAAAATTATTGGTGTTACATAGGTCCTTTATAAGATATATTGTCTGAAATTTTAGCCTGTTGACTATTCTTAGCTATTATCCTCCTTTTAATCTGATTTGTATGACGTTTCCATGTACGACCTAATTCAGGTATTTCAACAAGGTAAGGCCAATCATTGCACTGGTCAACAGTGGTTTTGGTGCCGAAGATTTTGGAGGTGATTTCATATGAATTTGATATCCTGAATTCAAATATGTTATTAGTTTTTACCTGCCAGCTCGAATTTTTAAGATATCAACATTTTTGTGAAATATACATTACACTATTTTAAAAGAAAAACCATGGTTTAAAGAAACAAATTTATCAAGAAATTTTTATTATATTACACAAATAATACAGATATTATTCATTATACACTATAGAAAACAGAAAAAATTATCATTTAAACCAATTACTCACTAAACATTTCGGAAACTTCTTTTGCGTGACATTCTTGAATGTATTTCAGAAGAACAATCCCGTTTTAAAGACCAGCAGTGATCTGCCAGCATGTGAGTGTCCCATCTTCCTTGATAGCGATCCTCCATAAATTTGATATATTGGTGAAATCTTTCACCTTGCTCTTCACTAATGTCTCCTAAATTATCAGGAAAACGGTCTAAGTGGCTGTGTAAATAGTGCACCTTAATTTTCATGTTAAACCCAAGTGATCTGGAATTATTCAGCATTTCATTGACTAATTCAACATAGTTTTCAGCTTTGTGGTTACCCAGAAAATTTTGGACAACTGAAACAAATGAATTCCAGGCATTTTGTTCAATCTCAATCATTGAATTTATGAAGTCAGGGTCTTTAATCAGCTGTCTTATTTGTTGGCCCGCTTTAATTTTTTCCTTACTTAGCTGAGGCATTTTTTCCCTATATATGCAAAGCATGATCCATTCTTATCAAGAGTCTTTACAAACTTACACATGATTTTCTCTCGCGGACCTAAAGGATCATTGATGATCCGGGGATCCGCGGGAATTCACAAACTAACCTCAACTCTCAACTGCAGTTGAAGTTCCCTTCAGACTGGACAGCTCCATATATCGGATTTCTATGGAACTAACTGGATGACACTTGTTAACAGTTTGCCAACCAATCAGTTATATATCTCATATTGTTAGTCTTCTATTTGTAATGAATGAATTAAAATATTAATTATATTAAATATTATTATTTTAAATTCAATTTGTTACAAATGAAGACTGACAATAAGGAAAATATACAAGAATCTATCTCTTGTATAAATTTTACAACACTCATACTTGAAAGTATTGAATAGGAAAAAGCATTGATAGATAAGTGAATTTATCTAAAAATCTAGAGCTGATACAGAAAAACTGCTATCATATTTAGATATAGTTAAAATAATCTCAAAAATTCTAGGCACCAGAAAAATTTTTTTTTTGTAGGCCTGTGTTGTCAATGTTTATGAATTCATTACACAGGGTGAGTTTTTGACCACTGCGTTAATTTTCATCATGAATTCTAGACGTCAAAAGAAACATTTTCCTCCTAAAACATTTTTTCAAATTTGGCCCCGTTAAAATTTCATGAAAAATTGCATTTTCACCTGTAATATTCAAACGACAATAGCAATTGAAATGATCTCTTGTAGAAGGTTTTTGATAACAGTCATTCATATTTTGGCATCAGTAGATTTATTCCATTTCTTGTGGTCTTCTCACTACTACTGTACAGATTGGTTAAATTGCATGAAAAACAAAAATCACTTGAACTAAAGCTCCGCATCTTGTACTAGAATCATTAGTCTTTTTCGCAGATAAAATCATCCATCATCTTTTTTTTCTTAAATTGCACCATTTTTTAAACATTTGAAGTTGAAAAGAATTAAATCGATATAATCATCTGATGAAACATAAGTGAGTGAATCATTTCTCAGAGGAAAAATAATGTTTTTAAACAACTCAAATTCAATATAGTGGATGCTGTGGAAGGTGATTTTCATTCAAACTTAACTGGACTACAGAGGGTATTTGCCCATTGTAAAAACTTGAAATGCTAATAACTTTTTAGCGCAGCTTAAGGTCAGTCCTACATTGAAAGCGGATTTGGTCTGGCCAGCCAACCCGACCCGAAGTTATTCTGAAGAGAATCACTCTTCAGAGCAGTCCAGACCAGATCGAACACTGCCTCCAATGTAGGAGGAAAGTACGTTTTCATTGTTTTTGTTTCCTCCAGACCCAGCCAGACCCGTCCAGTCCCTCCAGACTGTCTGGTCTGGAGAAATTCCGCTTCCAATGTAGGATCGGTCTAATATGGAAAAACGATATTTAAAGAAAAGTGTTTCTTTTGATCTCAAGAACCTATGGTTAAAATTAATGCAGGGGTCAATGACTCACCCTGTAAATAAAACCGGAATTTTTCACACAATTCTCTAACGATATTGAATACGGATCTGAAATGCCACCGCCTACAAAGGGATTGAAGAAGCAATAAATTACATGCATGATTCTAAATTAAATCGTTTTGACTGTAAGTTAAAGTAGGGACATAAGTTAGACAGATTTTACTCCTCACATATGAATAAAAGAATAAAGGATTTAAATTTTGAGGAATAAATGATTTTGGGAGATTATACTTTTAAAAACCTTTTGATTACATGAATAGTTATTTATGTACCTAGTGCGTTATATGGATCCTAACGCCCGGAGGGAAACATTCGGCCCGAGGGCCTTTGACCCGAGGGATGAATGTTTTCACGAATATATCATTTAATTACAATAAAAT